>CABFVX010006887.1:1606-22936 GCA_902151425.1 Timema shepardi
TTTTTTTTTTTTTTTTTTGCTTTTTCATATGAACTTTGCGTTTTTTTTTGTTTTAATTCTTGATATATATATATTTTTTGCCTTTATATATTTTCTCATTTAATACTTGTTAGACAATTAATAAAATATATCCCGCTTCGGTGGCCGCATGGTCTAAGGCGTCACTTTCGCAATAGACTGGACTACCGATGATGGAGACATCAGGGTTCGAATCTCGGTTAGATGTTCTGAGAGTGGTTTTTCCTAAATGGTTATAGGTGGTAAAACGTGGTGCTAAAAATTAAATAAAACTAACTAAAGTAAAAAGAAGTCCAACATTGTTACAAACAAATCGCACCTCTAGTATGATAAGTATTTTGCGAATGTTGACGGCAATAATTATTTGTTGTATTTTCTAAACATACCATCCCACTGCAATTTCACTCTAGATGATAACATACCCCCCCCCCCCCNTCCCCTTAGAAGGTAACAAACCCCCCCCCCCCCCTTTCCAAGGGGATGTAACCTTTAAGTGTGCCAACCAACTCGAGCCAGTTAAATATATCATACGTATGTTTCTGTAAAAGGTATTATAGAGCATATTAAATATACCATTCAAATTATTATATATAGCCTAATTCTCAAATGACGTTTTACACATTTTATAAAACATCATTTGAGTGTTTCTGTAACATCGGAAACCGAACAAAACCCTATAAAAGTTTGTCTAGCTAGGATATACCAGATTTCCTTGCAGGCCGTGCAAAATAAACCTTGCTATTTATTGTACACGACCCCCAAGGCTAAGGAAAGATCAACCCTACATCCTTTGTATATCAGGCCATTGTGCTAGGGGATGAAAAGTTATTTGCTGTGTTACTTGCGAGCTACAATATGGCCACAAATATTTACACAACAGAAAAAAAAATCTCCAAGGGATAAATCCAGGTTCCAGTAAACGCACAGCATAAGTTGCTATGGTGGTATAAGATCTTGCAGCTTTTAATGCTTCTGGTTTAAATCGTTCTGTAAACACCGAGGATTTATTCGCCTTTCGGCAATTTTTTTTGTGGCTGTCATCCCCAAAATGTAAATAGTATAATCCGAATGTATTTTAGAACAAGCAAAATAGGTTTGAATTTAAGTCCTATATATTTGTGAAAATATGACACTAAGATTTTATTGAACACAAATTTTTATCCTTTCAAGATTGTAATTATGTTTTTACACTCCTGACAAAATCGCTGTGGTTATATAAGCAGCTTGGACAACACATTTAGTTAACTTTAAATCATTTGCACTGATTGACACGTTGGCAAAGGCTTCAGTCACGATTTGTTTACCGGTGATTTTGAAGGTCGTAGTTGAATCCCGTTTGGGTGTATTGAAGACCTGGGTGGTTTTTATCCTTTAATTACATCCAAATCTTCCTTCCTGCAAGTGCTGATACTCTTTCAACTTTCCACTTCCCTTAGCGTAAATATGCAGATGCCGATAAAACAATCTTTGAATTTCTCATTTATCATCTGTTTACAGATCAAACTAAATTTTGACCTCACCAGATGTTATCGTTTTTTAGTTCCCTTGTAAGATGTGAGCTAGTTTGAGGGGGGTATTGTATCGGCATGTTCTTATAGCGAGGGAAGTCAACCAGTTCCAACCCATAAACATGTTCTGTAATAAACTAGTTTCTGCACAAAAGTTGCAGAGAAGCGCTTGCTCTGTCACCGGAATTCCAACAACTTTTCGTTTTTAAAGTTGATTGATGATTGCCAAAAGTATAACATCTCAATTATCTTGAATTTGAACGAAGCTAATTCTTTGTTAAAATTTGATAAATTTTTGTTGTGCTGTGTTTGGGTTGTGTTAGGTACCAATTTGTAAAACCTACTTGTATATATATATATATATATATATACTTTGTAATTGAGTAAACAATTTAAACAAACATGTTTATTTAGCCGAAAGGTAGAAGTTCGATACTTATGAATTATTATTTTTTGCTCTTTCATCAGGATAATGCTTTTGGGGTTTATTATTTATCAACCTACTTAATTTTGATTCTTAAGACCAGATAGAATAATTTGCTTGTAACCAGAACGCAAGATTTAAAATAAAACTATATCCAGATTCCTTAAGGAAAACTTTTTTCGTGTCCAGTCAGGCATTAATCCTTTCAGTCTGTTTGTCAAGGCCGAAATAAACCTATGAATGGTTGCTGTTCATCTTTCATGAACTGGTTGAAGCCAGAAAAGTTGACCGGGGCTTTCCACATTAACTATAAAAAACATAAGGTTGGACTAGACCTCCTCGTTTGACCAACCTTGTAGGTAATATATTCAGTTGGAACGGCTTATAAACCAGTCCTGCTTCTGTCGTCGAGTGGGACCAGCCAGCCATGTTGGCTAGCTTATTCATTCACGAGTCGTGACGTAACATCGCCCAGGTGGTGTTGGCAACTTCGGCGGCTCGGTCGGTCGGCCGCGAACACGCCTCTTCGCTGGACAAACAACACCGACGCATTTGTTTGCTCGTTCTGGAACTGAAGGGGAGGGGGAGGTGTGGTGTGAGTAGGGCTGCCACCTTTCCTGAAATAAAATCACGGGATTTGAATTTTTTTATTTGAGGTAGCTTATTTAACGTGCACTTTTTGAATCGACTAATTATATCAGCACACAGCTAATAAACTGACTTAAATAAAGTACAAGTTTACAACACCTATCCCCCTTGCCGTTCATTTACCATTGTGAAAGGGGAAACCCTCAATTCACTTTTTTTTTCTCCAATGTCAAGAATCTAACCCGAGACCCATAGCTCAGTAGGCAGACACGCTACCGACTCATCAAAGGTATATGTTTATTTAAACATTAAATGCCTCCAGAAAATTTGTAGGCTTTTGATATAAATTAATAATGCTATTCTTAGGTATTGATAATATTTATCAAAAGTGACTGCTGAAGATCACATGACTTGACGTATCCATACGTAAAAGTAGATCTGTTAACTTATATAGTTGTCAGATAATAACATTCTATTTAAAGAAATTGGTCTGTAATTAGAATTGGTTGTTCATAGCCATTAGGTGTGGGACGGTGTAAATAATATTTTATAAATAAGACCTAAAATCAGATTAATTCAACCTTTAAGAAACGTTGAAATTTGTTTCTATACCATTTTAAAGTATCTTCGTTTATGTGTTTATTACCCAATGCTGGTGTCACTAAAATACAATTTATGCATAAAACAAATAGAGGGGCACTTAAGCTCCAGATCGTAAAACACAAAAATAAAGAGAGTGTAGTTACGGTTGTCTTGTAAATACGACATTAGTTTTCATTGTAGGACGCGAAAAGTTATAGAAAGTGTTTCAAGTAATACCTTTTTAAATAACTCTTGTTTAACGTGTTTTATTTGACCACCGTCTATTTTATTTCAGCCTGTGCTTATTTACTTTAGATATTCTCATGTTTTATTTTGTCCATTTACTTACTGAAGACTGTATTACCAAGAAACTCTTATTCTAATGTGTGTAATGTCAAGGCCATGCTGCTGCCAGTCTTGTGAATATCAGTCGACCGCAGTGAAATTATGTATTCGTTGATTTCCAAGAAATCGTTCCAAGGAAATATATAAATTATTCCGAGTTTAATATTGCCCGTAGTTATTTAAAGTGGTGAAATGTGGGTGTGTTGGGTTGAGCTTGATTAAAAGTTTAAAGTTTCTACTAAACGAAAGTTTTACATCTTTAGTAAGCATTTTATACTTCATGTCCTTTTATTAAAACATTTTCAAATATTTAATTACAAAATAATGAGAATCATTTCATAACAGTGTTCCATAAACTGACTTAGCCTTACAGAAAGCTCTATAAAATTCAACTTCTATTTTTATAAAAATATACTCGTATATGAATCGTCGCGTCTCCTATCTAATTGAAGAAGTGACGAATTCGTTTACAAACTTATTAAGTGAAGGTTTGGGAATATGAAACATAAGATAAATATAAAAGTTTACCAAATCAGTTTATTTAAATCTAAACAGGCTAATATAAGTACATATGGTGCACCAATTTGTCTTTTTGGTACCATATTAAGGTGAATTTATAATGGGGCTACAAGGGAATTATTTTAACCAGAGAGATAAAATAACTAGAATAACAATAATAGATTTATTATAACAGAAAAATAAAAGATATGTTTGCTTACAATAGATATTCAAGAACATAAGTTAGAAGTTCCAAATCAATACTGTCTTGTTGCGACACGAGCAAACAATAGTTCTAGGCGGCAAGATCAAATGCAGTAGGCTTGAAGAGCAATGTTCAATAACAAAACAGCTGGACTGGCGCCAGGATACAGTCAGGTGATTCTAAAAGAAAAACAGTGAGGTAATTACAAACAAAAGTTAACTGGAAATCATGTACCGTACATATAATATGATTAACTCATTTATAATTTACGCTAGCTTTTAATAAAAAAAATCCTTCAAATAGATTTTATAATGAATAGTAATAGAAAGGTTTGTTGATTACATTGGTAGATGGCTAACATACAGGTGTCAACACAAAATAGTATTATGGCCGGTCCTTTCCCTATTGGTACTGCCAGAGCATTCATTAGTACATGTATTTAGTGACCCACTCCCTGGGGTACAACAATAATTTAATTCATACAATACTAATACTCAGTGAATAGGTGCCAAAAACGGGCAAAGAGAAAAAATGTATTATCTGCGTGGACCCCATATGGAAATAAGCGGAGTTCCGCGTTTCACCCACCCAAGCTAATAGCACACACGAAGCGTGGCAACAAGATTGATTCAATACATTGAACACATTGACCCAACTAGGTCCTATAAAAAGGATAGACAACCTGGTTGTAGCCATAAAAACAAGTGCGTAGCCTTAAGGACTCAAAAGGAAAATATAGTGCTCGTAGAGAATAGCAACCATTTGGACTAAGTCCTTATTACATCTGGAGCTCAAGGCTCCTATATCAAAGCTATATCATATGGATATTGAAAAACATAGTCTCCTGGACCAATATAACAAGTATGAAGGACTTAAGCAACATTAGATTTACTGTGACTTCACCAACAGAGTCGGAAGAACTCAAAACCAAACTCTAGTCACTTTGACTGAAACAAGAAATCGAAATAAACATAATAGTCACCTCGACTGTACTAAGTCTGAAAGACACAATTCTGATAAACAAAAGTCAGAAGGACTAAATAAACATTTCTAGTCTTTAAACTAGACCCATAAGTCAAATGGACTTATTAACGTCGCCTCTATACTTAGGAAATCGGAGAGGACTCTCCTCGGCGGCGCGGCGGTGAAAACCACGCCCAATACTCCATGACCTCCGGTTACTTGATAGAGTAAGGTAGCAGAGGTTCCTTCTTCGACGATGCGATGTGATAAAATACCATGACGTGAATCCTAGAGTCACTTATTTTATACCCTTTCTCTGACTAGAACGGAACAAAAAAAAATAGATAAAGCGTAAAAACACAGGTGCTGATAGGGACTGGAGCTTGAGGGGTGAGGTAAAGGGGAGATTCGAAGACACGCCGCCACAATAGTGGCGCTCAAGGGTCGTGGGAGCGAGCCTAACTTAGTTGAGTTCTTTTTCATGTCAGGTGTTGTAGCAAGCGGATGTGTTTGGAAGCACCCTGTCGCCATACTTGTTGAATATTTTGCTAGAAGGCATGTTGGCGGTATCCGATCCCATACAGCCACGGTGAGTAAGTATTGAAGCATATTATTCCTGAATGTATCAGCTTAAATTATCTTCTTTGGATTCCACTATTATAAGTTTAGTATTTTTATGCAGATTTGTATTATTAAAATCCTTTGTATTATTTTCTATTGGAAGCACGTTGATCATATCCGAGTACATCCAGTCGCTAACAGTAGGTTTTGAAGAATATTATTATTAAGTATCTCAAATGTAATTCTCTTCTTTGGATTTTGTCAATATAATTATTATAATTTCGTATTTTTACCTAGCCTAATTGTGTAGGTGTCAACTTTACATGATTGACACGCTACAATGATTTAAATTTGATCTTACACTGAACAGCCATTTGTTAATTAAGATAAATTAAATCAAATATAATATACGTATGCATCCTAATAAGGCGTAATTGAAGGAAATACCAAGGTAACTAGTCATCTACAGAACTAAGATTGAGTCTATTGTTGAGTCTAGTAATTCGTTACTTAGAACTAACGCACATTCTGCTACGAAGGTACGTCTGCCTCAACACACTGGCAATATTCGAGAAAATAGGAAGCAAATATTAATTTAAGGTTAAGCTACAATACATAACTATCCAGCCTAGCGACTACTAGACTTAGACCTGAAGGCATATACATGAATTATAGTTGAATAATAGTTAATTATATGAAATTCTAGTAAGTCCTAGTTTAAAGAGTTACTACGATGGTAGTTTAATGAGCTAGGTAACATGAGTTAACTCCATAGAGAGTTACGAAACACATAGATTAATCTCCTAGAAGAGGAACTATCAGTTTAGAAATAGTAAATGGTGAGCTACCAGGAATCTAGGCTGCTAAGAAACTATGGCCGGTCTATTCCTAATTAGTACTGCCTTGACATTCAAGAGTATATTTATACTTACACCCAATCTAGGGCACACTATAACTAGTGCAAACAATAAATATATTATTGAAGGGGGCCGGAGACTAATCACTATCCCCGCGGGTCACTACTCTACACTAGAAAAAAAAATAGCGCTCCCACAGGTTTCACATCGTAAAAAGGTAAACTTATGAGAAATAATACGGACTGGTATCAGTCACAGACCTATTTAGATCATTGAACAAAGCGTTAGATAACCTGATTTCCACCCTTATGTGATCCTAAGCCCTAAGCAAGCCTAAGTATGGCCTTACAGTTTAGGATGTCAAGACAGTTCCCTAATATATAAAGCCATGTCTTATGGACATAGAAAAACAAGTCAGAAACTCTTACACAAAAAACTGTCATATGGACATTTTAAAATAGAGTAATAAGACTCGAACGCAGATTCTAGCATTCAAATACTCATTATCACAGACGATCTGCGGAAGGTGAGGCTATTTCCAATTTATACAGTCTGTATTGCTTGATTTATGAGCTAACAGAATCATGATCAAGTTGTCTAGGACGTTAAGCTCTCAAAATTTGAAAGAAATGCTCAAGGGCACACCGTAAGTTTTTATAAAATACTTATACTCTAAGTTTCATCTCTCTAAATTTGTTGGCTTTGATCTACCCGCACCAGTGGTCAAGTAGTCTAGGAAATTAACCTCAGCTTACACTACAGAAAAAAGAAAAAAAAATACAGTCGAGGTACACAGTTTTATATTTCACCAAGTACTTAAGTAATGATATTTGGCCTTTAAATTACACCGTTTGTACACACATTTACATTCTATTTTATTTGTGTATGATTCTTTTATTTTTTTTTGGCGTTTTTCGGTGACCTGGTAGTCTAGGGTTAAGGTGTCAGACTTCTGTGCTGGCGGCCGGGGTTCAATCCTCGGTCCCGGCACAGATTTATCTGATTAGCCAAACCTTCCTTCAACTCTGACAAGACATCTTGTGAATGTGGGGAATGCCAGGCCTCCACCGTGGTTCGGATTCCACGTTAAACTGTAGGTCCTCCATTTCATCTCACAATCACCCTACCATTACACATTAGCGTAAGTGCGTATAACCCGAACGGGTAGTAAGACGCGGTGCTAATAATAATAATAATAATAATAATAATAATAATAATAATTCTTTGGCGTTCCAGTTCCTTCTTTAGTGGGAGAAGTCATCATCGGTTTGTTTATATACATGCAAATGTAAGATCAAATCAAATAAAGATTTTAAAACGTTACTTGTATATTTACTACCATCCAAATAAACTCTTTTATACCTTCTAAACTGAATACGAAACACAAAACAAAACTACACTATTATTTTTCTTTTGATTTAAGATTGAAGATTATCCTTGGTTTTGATGATAATTTCCCTTGGTAATCCATTTGTAAAAAACCATTAATTGTATTGGTTTTAACGTCACTGCTCAGTTCCCAAATGGTATAGCTAGTTGATCATTGGCCGAAAACCTTCCCGAAAATATTATACAATACTGTATTTAATAAAATACTCATCCAAATCTATTAAGTGATTCTACAGTTGTAATTTAGCAGATACAGGTTAGAAACTCTTTATGTGTGAAAAATTATCATTTGCATTGGATTTAACGTCACTTATCAACTATATAAAGACATAACTAGTTGATAAACAGTTAAAATCTCTCCAGAATTATTATACTTATTTAAAAAAAATCATATCTAAATCGATTCAGTGGATCTATAGTTATAAGCAAAAATATGATATGTACAGAAACTCTCCTTTATATTTAAAAATAATTATATTATTACAATCACTGTTTACAAATGCCATACGTACCCATAATCACACGGTTAAAGCCGTCAATCTGTCTTGGATTGTTTTTCAGGGTTATAAGAGTCAGGGTTCGAGTCTCGGCTATGTATTTTTCTAAAGTTTTTCCACTCTCCCTCCACGCAAATTTGTGTTGGCACAATTTTTTTCTTAAAGTCTACCTTTCCCAATCTTAGGTTATGTAGATAGTTTGAACCGGGTAGTCAGAGAAGAGCGAAAAATATGACTTGAATATGCCAATTTATTTTTTTCTTACTAAGCTGGTTGCCAACCTTTCAAATTCAGAAAGTTGAAAAAAATAATAACATACTTAGCACCGTGTCTTACTACCCGTATGGGTTATATGCTTTAATACTAGATACGCTAATGGGCTAGGAGTTGGGAAGGTTGATTATAGAGGCCTTGCACCAGTATCTACGTGGAGGGAGAGTGAAAAACCACTCCAGTTCACCCAAGCGAGATTCGAACCTTGATCTCCCCGTCCTCAGTAGTCTAGCTTAGTGTGAAACTAGTGCGTTAGCTAACTACGCCATCGAGGCGGGTAAATTTTTTTTAACGAACCTCTCTAATATTATATTTTGTTTCTGAATTGAAAAATTTCGCGTAGTCTAACTGTTTGGCATTCAAACTGTCACCTTTAAGTCATTATCTTTTCAAAACTCTTAATTAAAAGGGGTAAGACATATCAATCTAAACCTTGTTAGATTGGCCTTTTAACTCCAATATATTAGGTTTTTTATTTCTAGACTTTGTTAAATCAAAACAAATGTGAAAGTTGTGCTTGTTTCGTCATGAAGACTATTTGTAAAATGTATTCGCAGCCAACTTGCACCGACGTAACATTGGGGGGACGTTTGTGACAGGCGTGTGATTGGAAAATAGCCACTATTCCGCTTATAGCCAGCCGGCCTCCCCCAACTTGACTGGAAGTGACAGTTGCGAGACTTTCTGCGCCGCCGAACATTGATTACAAGGGAGAGAGGGTAGTTCCCCAAGCTTTTGAGCTTCTGCCTGTTACGTAGGAATCGTCAAACGGGGTGAAAGAGGAAAGTAACCATTCCTTTCCCTTTTATAACGTTCGTGTTATTGCACAACAGATGTGTGTCTTTACCCCCCATATTACATTGATCTTTTGCTCGTCTCCCTTTCGCGCTGCGTTCATTTGGTAGCAAGAATCAAATATTACTTGTCTTGCGCAGTCGGAAAAGTCACATGAATCAATTTCTGCTTGTCTAAATCACAGGTTTTGTAGGGGGAAAAACAACTATTGACAGTTAATACAATATGTTCAGGGTTGCCACGGACAAATAATATGTAGAGTCTTAAAAATAATATTACAATCCCGGGAACACTTTCACAGCAGTGTCCATACATTCACCGATTAACGGGGATTAGAAATATATAGATTACCTTCTGTTCAATGGTTTGCTTCAAAGCCAACTGTGGGAATATGTGTGGCGCGGGACGATCAAGTCCATAATCGCCCTTTTCCCACCTCCGTAGCTTAGTGGTTTGGTGGTCGAACAAAACTCTACGAGACCCTTGTTCTAGTTTAGGTGGTCGAGTATCAGCTGCTAAATGAACACGTATTTGTCTTGTAATCTAATTAGTAAATGCGTCGGTGTTGTATAAGGTGTCCTAGGTTAAGTTAGTTTATAAGCCATGTGCTTAATTTTCACAAAATGCACTTTTAAAATCCATATATATACATCCCAATATATATTGGGATACATCTGACCGGGACTCGAACCCGATCTCTCTGTACCGCTGAACCACACGTAAATTAATACCTGTCTACGTACCCCCCTCCCCCCACTTCTCGCTATGCTAATCTTAATTTAATCAAATTACAAATTTGTATGTCCATTAATATTGAAAGTTTAATATTTATTGGTATCGGTGGATTCGTTCTTTAGATGGAGTGCTGACTCAAGGCTTGTTCGATCCCCCCAATCGGATCTACTGTCTTTTTTACCCCCTACTATGGTTTTCCATCTCTTTCCTGTTGAATGCATATAAACTTTGTTAGTAATATAACATAAACATAATGTTTCTTTGTGTTAGTCCCACTAGACCTAAAGCTTTATGCTAAAAATAAAACTGAATCGGTGAGCATACGGCTCAAACATCAAGCTAGTCTGGCTTGCCACTGATGTGTAGGCTGAGGTTTGAATCCCGGTTCGACTTACTGAGGATATTTTATCCTAAATTAATTCACATTCGCTCTCCGTGCAAATACGGATATATTTCCTCTAAATTATGCTTTCCTCATCTCTAGCCCATTAGTGTGAAGCAAATTCGCGGATAACCCGAAAGGGTAATTAGATGTGGTACAAAATAAATAAACACACAAACACACACAAAAGACAGAAACTGTATATTGAGGGTGTTTTTCTCTATGTGATTTTCCACTCGTCCCCCCAAGTGCAGATACATATTCTATAAATTTTACCTTCCTCATCCCTATCTCCTTTGTGAAAATATTCAGAAAGCTCGAACTAGTATTAAGACTCGGTGCATAATAAAGATAGGTAGTCCCTCCTACATGTTTAATCCATAGTAGATCACAATATTTCCGACAAGCTCACGGGATGACACTTTTAACGAAACTTGTTATCTTTGTTTAACTTCCTTTATGATATGTTTCATTAAACGAGTGTTTTGTTTTGAGCCGACTTTTTCAAAGACATTCATTATTATGTTAAGATTCACGCTTTTGAAAGAAAACGCTTTCATTACGACTGATAACGTCAAGTCTCGTGTTTGAAACGAAGATTGATGACGTTATTTTCCTTTCTTGTCGTTCGAATGTATCGTGACTAGCTTTATTACTAAGCTTATGAACAATTAGAAAGGCAAAAAACAGGTTTCACTTTTATATTGGCACAGTGTTTTCATTCTAACTTTGTAATTCTAACCCACGTCAATTTTTAATTACATTTTCTGTGACTTTACTCTTATAGTTTTTATACTTTCTTTAAATTACTAAGTGAGACAAACGTTTTATGTTATCCACTCCCTCATAACCTTTTAGCTTATCAGAACACAGTGATTTGGTTACCAACATGAAAAGGTTCTACTTTGGTAATAAATGGTGGTACAGTTCCTCTTATTTTCCCTATCTTAGATTTAATAGCTAATGACAATGCTACAATGTTTTTTCTAAACACGTGAACCAAACTTCAAGCTCGTCTACAGTTTGATTTTCATAGGAACCCCGTTATTTGAAAACTGCAAACTTATGTTGCCATAATGGCGCGAGTAAAATAACTTATTACAATTATTATTATTATACTTATATTCTTAGCACGTATAATTAATAAATCAAATAATACATATTTATAGAAATCCACTTATTTAAGTGACAATATTGATAGTCGAAAGTGAACTAATTATAACAATCAGGACTTTAGGGCCAGTTTCATAATCAAATTTAGTACGCCTCAAGTGCGGCGCTACACTAAGTTCATGACGACACCTACCTAAACCAGAATGGAATGGGCCAGTTTCCTATGCGAGAACGTATGGGGTTTTAATTCCAGACGGGAATATTAAAGGAGTGTTCTTCTCAATGGTTTCCCATTTCTCTTCCTACAGTTACAGATACATTTTTTTATAACACTCTTCCTTCCTCATTCCTACTATATTAATTTTATTAATTACGGGTAGCTTGGATGTGTAGTAAGGCGTGATAAAGAAAAGTTGAAGGAATCGTACAGACAAAACAACCATTTTCTCTCGCGCACACCATGTAAAAAAATAAATGGTACGGAAATCTGTGGGGACTTTCTCGCTCTATTGTTGCACAAACCTTGTTTAGGTTTAAATTTATTTGATCATTTTTACTATTACTATTTCAATGATTAATAATAAATAAAGATCTCTAGAATAATTTATTTTTAAATAACGTGCTTTAAACAAAATCTGTGAATAATACCACGCACATAACATGTTAGTATGGCTTAGTGGTAAAATTCCTATATAGAATGAGAAATAACTAACTATATTATAGAGTGGAGTTAAAGTTCGATTGTTCGAAATCTGAATAATTATTTCATCTATTTTGTCTGATTAATTGAATAACTAAAAAACTATTTATATAATAATTGTTATAATGATTAAACTTATTTTCCTCTTAATAATAACTATCTGTTGATATTCATATTATTTGTTTATAATAAATTTCAATACTAATCGCAAATTTCAAGTGATACCATAATTTATCCCCAAGAAAATTCTAAGAAGTTATTTCAATTAAAAGATATATCTGAAACATCTCTTCGTTTGGCACAGGTAGATTATACTCAGGTTTTGGTAGGAAGAACAAAAGTCATTATAGGATTAGTCTCAAGTTTAGCGTTACACTGAAAAATTGCTTAAAGATTTACTCTCAAATTTTGAAGTATTTTTATGTCAAAATATCTTGAGGTACCTCCCCAACCCGACACGATCCCAATGGGAGCACCCCCCTTATCAGCCTTCACGAAAATCCTGGATTCTCCTCTGTGCTGTACAAACATTTCCCCTAAGATGTTAAAGGAAAAATAACGTCAACTTCTTGAAAGACTTACTTATTTGCTTACTCTATGGCATTAGAGAATTATTGCGTTAAAACTTAAGTAGTATCTCTTCACAACTAGAGCTCACAAAATTGTATTAATATATTTGCCAACATCTCTGAAATTATTGGTTTTATAAAAATATATTCAAAATAAGTTATTTATTTTCAATAGTGCTAAAACTTTAAAATGATAAGTATTTATTATCTCAAATAGCTGCGGAGATATAGAAATCCTTGAATCTGTAAAGAACCCTAAAAGTAATTTTCAATGGAAAATGAAAAAAAGCCATTTTGTTTATAATCTTAATCAATGTCTAGATACGAATTTTAATCATAATCTTTGTAGCCGATTTTGAGAAAATGAAATTTTCCTCTTTTTACCCTTTAGTAAACTGCTCTTGATTTTAGGGTTGGACAGACACAAAGACAAACGGGTTTGCAAAAACATCTTTTTAGGGTTCGGGGGGTCATGAAACGTCGAAATTCATCAAAACCTCGAGTTCGATTTGTTTGACAATCACAATAATTTCTCTATCTGTAAGATAGCGAGAAAGTAAAAGTGAGTGGCTTAACAATTCTGTCAAATTTTATTAATAAAAGTAACTTTTTTATTTGTTAATATTATATTATTTAAATATTGTATGATATTTTAGTTTTAGATGGAGCTTGATTCAACCAAATTTGGCATTTTCAATCGCAGGTGAGAAAAAAAGACCCACTAAATTATCTTTTTACATTTCTATTTCTAAAACCCTCAATACTTTGTTTGGGAGCTTACTCTTTTCTTCTTGGAAGGACGTTGTAGATATCTATATCAACACAAACAAAACCTTTAGTAAATTACTGACCGGAAGGAAGGAAGTAGACTCTTCTTCGGGCTTCACAATGGATGAATGAAAGCTCCTTCTTCATTCCACTCTGAATACAATGAACGCGGATGAATATCGATGATCATGCCGTCATAATTAAGGTTTCGTTTTGTTGTTGAACTCCATTCATCGAACAACATTTTTTTGCCTTGGCCAAAGATGTACAATTATCTCTGATAAATTTGTTGTGTTAAAGAAATTACATATATATATATATATGAGATCCCTTTATTTATGGATTCTTCTTACGATTGGGGATAGCGATTAAAAAAAGGAGTAAATAATAATAACAATAATAATAATAGTTTATTTATCAACGCTTGAATTATTATTTTTTAAGTACAGCCTCTTTTAATAGTCGTTCGTGTTATACATTTAAGTACTAACTACGCTAATAGTTTTAGGGTTTATGAAGGCTATATTTACAGGAAGTGTACCCGCATCTACGTGGAGAAAGAGTGGAAAACCATTTTGGGGAAGAAACCTCAGTACACCCGACCTCGATCTCACCATCATTGGTAGACTAGTCTAACATGAAAGTAGCGCGTTAGTCAATTCAATCACCTAAGGGGGTCTTGATGGTTAGTTATCTGTTTAATTAAGCGTATTTTTCAACAGACAGTAAAAGTCAAAACAACTTTTTTTTTCCAAGCCCTTCCACGTGACGACATAATTCAATTAACATCAACTTGAGCCTATCAAAGCTTCATTTATTCTCTTGAAACCAATTTACCATTCGTGAGAGAGATCCTCTACGCCAAAATCCATTTGACTCTATACTCCAACGCTCTTGATAGAAGGTCATTTAATGGTCTAGAATTAATCCTATTAAACGTAGGTTTCGCTTTACATACATAGGTCGAGATGAACATTTATGGTTTTTTTCACACATTTATGGGAACCAAATAATAATGTATTTATTTTAATTAGGTATTTTCACTTTCTTTTAAAGAAAGAATTGTGATCGTGAATATTTTTGGCCTTGAGATTAAAATGAATCATTACGTCTTATGTTCCTCCGAACCCCAAAAAAGTGTGTAATTCAATTATTTCTGTCCCTGCAGCTAAAGCCGAAACGATTTGATGGATTTTGTTCAAACTTATTATTAAAGTGGTTTTAAAAATACATACATCAATACAACAATACAACAATACATCAATTTATGGATAGTTTAAAAACTAATTACCGATTTTCAAAAAGTTGAATTTTTCAAAAGTTATTGTTACGATTAAGTCCAAATTGGTTTATGTGGGAACTGTTTTTCATGATAAAAATAAAAATAAAAATATATATTTTTATTTTTATAAACTTAAATAGTTTGAGGGTAGTTTACACATGACCGATATTTGAAAATTCGATATTTAAAAAAATTAGTTGTAACACTCTTCTTTAACATTCAAATAACGTAAAAGAATGTTCATTATAATTTAAAATGTTATATGTTGCTTTTTATGAGCAAAACTTACTCATGGAGTTTACTGAAAAACTATTTTGAAAATTTTGTTACAAGCTAAAATATATGAAAATTGTTATAGGTTTGTAGCATTTATTTATATAGGCATGTAGGCTAGAACCAATGACTTAGAAAAGAGAAGCTCGAATCTTAAAGGGCCTAGTTTTAATGACTTCGTAATGACGATGGCAATTAATAATAAACCCAAACTACTTTTTTTTTGCTAAAAAAATAATTAAAAATTAAGGTAAAGCCAGGTAATTTAAATACTTGACTATGCGCCTAAATAGTTAAACAAAAATATAGAGATTGGTTTCTGGATGTTAACAATTTGAATTACTATATGTATCTAGGAGGAAGAGAGGTAGAAGGATAGAGGAAGATGGAGGCATTTTACTAAACTGACCCGGCCACACGCTGGAAACAGTTGATGATGATGATGATGATGGCACAGGGGCACAGATAATACCTAGATATTAAATACTGGCAAATAACTTATGATCATGTTTATCTTTAGTAGCCGTTATAATTGTTTTCGAAAGTAAACAAAAAAAATGCCATTCACAAATACAAATTGTAAAAGGGTTAATCCGTTTTTTAAAGTCTGAAAAGATCAGTGAATCTTATGGTAGAAGTGTTACAATCATCCTGAACTTATTCTCTTTGTTTAAAATGTGTCTATTCAAATTTCACTATGCCATTGACAAATATGTATTAATTGTTGAGATTACTCCATGGGAAAAAATCAAAATAAACGTATTGATTTGAGAAATATTTATTTTGGCCAAAAGAGTTTTCAGGAGTACAAATTGGAAAGTTACGGATCTTAAATCCTAATTCCTTCCTAACCACTTTAATATTTTCACCTTCGCTGGCATGACATGTTATTTTCATTTACCTTTTTTTTATAGCTCTAGTGGCAATACCGGCTATCAGCAAAACAAAATCATGCAAAAGAACAAGCGGAAGAAAGGCGCAGCTCTCTCTCTTGAAATGATTGTAAAACACCACGAGATGGGGATGGGGAGTGGAGATTGACCCAAATATTGTCAGCTCAAAGCTTTCCACAATAGCCTTTTAGTTAAAAAAAAAATTCAATAAATAGCCTTATTAAGCAAGAACTAAGCAAAAGTTGTCGTCGTTAATCAGTAGATTCTTGTAAGTACCATTTAGGATATGTCTGTCACAATCAAAACACATAATATTAGCTATATTTTATGTTTTATGTCCTGTACTTGTTAACGTCTATTGAATAAATAAAATACGTATTTACAACGTTGTAAAATGTCAGCAATTTAAAAGGACTATTAATTGGTGGGAGTGTTCATTTTAATTAATGATATACTAACACATCTAAAGAACGCTTCTACATATTTTGCAAGTAATTTTTAACATTAATATCTGGATAATAAAACAATTTAATTTCACTAAAAATAATGTTTATAGAACTATTCTCACTTAATGCCTGGTTTAAAAAAACCAAATAATATGCTATAGGGGTATAGCTAGTCCGGAAAATCACAGGGTGAGAAGAGGAGCTCTTAAGACGTACCATTATTCTCCTTTAGAGAAAGCGTATAAGCCACATTGTGGTTAAATAAACAATCACAATCAAAATTCACAAAAAGTTGAATAATTTATTTCATTATTATTCATTAATAGTACTACAACCTAAAAAGATAAAAATACAAAAAATACACAGAAGATAAGTTTCTAATAAACTGATGCTTCTGCTAAGAATAACTCCTCTTTGGTGGTCGTTTGGTTTTTAGGGTTTCCGCACTGTGTCTTACTGTGGATTTACACGTGACGAGCTCTAAGCCAATCACTAGATTTAAGCTTCATTGGTGCGAGCTGTTCCGCTAAAGTACAACTCATCTCTACTTTGCCCGCTCCGCCTGAGATATTTGGCACGGGAAAGCCAATCACATCTCACTCAACCTTCTCAAATCAGTGCGCATGCGCTCTACAGCCGGAAGAAAGCAGACAGCTTCGTTGGCTTTTGTGAGGGGATTTGAAATAATCCTTCAATGTAAAGCGTGTGTATCGATGTATTGAATTGTGCCACGACACAGAATGATAATTTGAAAACATCCATCGGTAGAATTATCTAAAATATATAGGTGTATCTACTAGAAAATAGGTGACCTGGCGGTCTAGGGGTAAGGTGTCAGACTTCTATGCTGGCGGCCGGGGTTCAATCCTCGGTCCCGGCATAGATTTATCTGATTATCAAACCCTTCCTTCACCTCTGACAAGACATCTTGTGAATGTGGGGAATTCCAGGCCTCCACCGTGGTTCGGATTCCACGTTAAACTGTAGGTCCTCCATTTCATCTCACAATCACCCTACCATTACACATTAGCTTAAGTGCGTATAACCCGAACGGGTAGTAAGACGCGGTGCTAATAATAATAATAATAATAATAATAATACTAGAAAATAAAATATGTTATCATTTTCTGTTTTTATTAAGTTAACGGGTTCACAAAATTGACTTATTTGACCTTTAAAATGCAAACTAACGTCATAAAAACTATACTTAGTTTCTTTGACACTAGCGGACATGTTTCTCTGCCAAGGTTGCCAGAAAAAAAACACTACGCCCTATTACATTGTTTTTTTTAACATTCAAATAACCATTTAAAGCTACCTACATCGGCGAAATCTCTTTTCCCTCAGCAAAAGACTGTTGGTAAAAGAAGTAGTAAAAATAAGTATTTGTATTCTCTATCATAATTGAAGCAAAAGGCAAATATTTAAAAACAAATAATAATTTTAGCCTTAATTTTGTTATTCACAGCTGTAGTCTTGCACAACTTAAATTTGAGTTTTTTTTCTACTATTTTACTTCCCCCTCACCGCACAGAATTATCGTAAAGGTTTATTTAACCACGTTTTATTCCATAGTACAACTCTTTTTAACTAGATACAATCATTCTGAATACCGCAAATCAGGGTAGACTATCTAATAGCTAGCCTGCAATCCTTTTTTAACTTTTTATTTAAATATCATTAGATACAAAAAATATACACAATAAAATTGTTCTCAACCCCTTTTGAAAGGAACATCAACTTTAAAAGAATCGTAAGTTTTAACATTTAGTTAGGAAATTCAGGCCCTCTAACTTTAAAAGAATTTCCTTCACTGTTTCTGACAAAATCATTTTTTTTACTCTGACGTTTTCTTTCTTATCCAAAGGGCGTAGTAAGACTTTGCTACAATTTTGAAATATTCATTCGTGCGGTGATAGTGACAAGTTGATATATCTGCTCTTAACAAAAAAAAATAATCTTAAGGCGTGAATTAATTATAATGTATAAAGATTAATTATGAAGTAGTACAATATTGAATGGGTAGCAAGAAACATTCTATATGCTAGTCTTTTGTATGGAAAAAACCCCTTAAATTTGGAAATATCACAAGGCGTAAGCTACACTAGATTTCCTGAATGGGCAGAACCAACATTTTAGGACATTAACTGTAATCAATCATAAACTTTCCCCTGAAACGTGTTTCTTATTTTATCGAATAGGGAGGAGAAGAAGTTGAAAACAAAGATAAAACGAGGCTTGCTAAGAAAATAAATAAAATTACCTAAGTTTGTGAATCGTAGAGATATTAGAATTAAGTTTAGTGATCGTAATGTGAAAGCCAATACACTTCATATCTCACTAGGCTATAGTAGATACTATATTTTGTTTCGTGAATGTCCAGCTATTCTAAGTAACGGAATTGCAACAGCATCTCATTTATTTATTTTTGCATCGCGTTTTACTAACCGTCTGAGCTATCATCACTTAACTACACTAATGAGGTTGGTATTAGAGAAAAGTAGAATCTAGAGAAGATATCTCTACATTTGCTTGGAGAGAGAGTGGCATATCATTTATTAAAAGTCTCCCTCAATACACCCAGCCGAGATTCTAACTCAAATCTCCCCTTTACCGCTAAACCATACAAGGCAAGACTGATGCCTTTTACCCGCGTACTCACTGTTGCGGGATTTTAAGACGTTTTAACACAAAGGTTGTTGAATGGCTTAATCTAGGGGGTAAGGGTGAATATTGTGGCTAGAGGAAATGCACCCACGATACCGTGAAGAAAGAATGGAAAAATCGCAGGGCTAAATTACGTGTGGAAAATCCCCCCGCTCCCTCAATGTACCTGGCTGGGATTCGAATTACAGGTGGGGAATTCCCCCGCTCCACCCACTATTCCTGGCTGGGATTCGAACTACATATGGAAAATTCCCCTCTCTCTACCCCAAATGTACCTGGCTGTGATTATAATTATTTGTGGAAAATCTTCCTCCCTCTATCCCAAATGTACCTGGCTGGGATTCGAATTACATGTGGAACATCCCCCTCTCTACCCCAAATGTACCTGGCTGGATTCGAATTACACGTAGAAAATCCTTCCGATCCCCCCAATATACCTTTCCGGGATTCAAATTACATATTAACTCCCCCCTCCCCCCTTTTCTATCCCAAATGTAGGCTACTTGGTTGGGATTCGAATTACACGTGGAAAATACCCCCTCCTCTCCAATTTACCGGGTGGGGATTCGAATTAGTTGTGTATAATCCCCCTCCCTCTACTCCAGATGTACCTGGCTGGAATTATAATTATTTGTGAAAAATCCTCCCTCTATCCCAAATGTACCTTACTGGGATTCGAATTACATATGGAAAATCCCCCCGTTTCCCTAATGTACCTGGCTGAGATTTGCATTCACATTGCATTTGGAACATCCTCCTCCCTCTACCCCAAATGTACCTTTCTCACTCCATTATTTAAAAATTGAGATATTTACTCAAAACATGTAAAATATGTTAACGAAATCATATTATACACTAGCAAACCCGAGCAAAAATTGCGCTATACTTACGTAACACATTTTTCGACTCCCGGTTTTAAATTTAAAAATTTTATTTTTAAAGAATTAAAGTCCTCATTTGTATATTTAGATCATTCCAACAATATAAATACTGGGTCCACAAGGATCACCACTTCGTATTAAAATTTTGACTTCCGATTAAAATTTTAGACATTTTATTTGGAGATTTTATGGTTATTGCATTGCTATTAAATTCCTCATTTATACATTTAGGCCAATAAAAAAGGTAAATATTGATTATTGAATCTAGAATGACAGATATAGATCATTGATGTACAAACATTTACCCTAAAAGGTTAAAATAAAAGTTTTTTATTTTTAATATTGCTACAATTTTGCAATGATAGTTATCTAGTATCTCAAATAATTGCGTAGATACGGAAATTTCCGCTTCTATAAATTACTCTAAAAGTCATTTTCACGGGGAAATGAAAATAGCCATTTTATTTATAATCTTAATCAACACCTCGATACGAATTTTAATCAAAATCGTTAGTTGATTTTGAGAAAAAAATGTTTTTCTCTTTTTACCCTTTTTTAAACTACTCTTAATTTTTGGTTTAAACAGACACACATACAGCAGCATTGCAAAAACAATTTTTTCGGAATTCATCAATATTTGGAGTTCGATTTTTTTTTGACGATCACAATACTTTCTCTACCTCTAAGGTAGTGGAAAATTAGAATCAGTAGAATGACTAAGGTTAATATAATTAATATTAAAATACTTTTTGCTACTGGTTCTTGCTTTATAAATGAAGGGGTACGCAACAGAAAATATTATTTAAAAGCACTGCCCATAGTCCGTGCAATAAATGGGGTGGGAATTATTTTAATCATAATTTTTTTAGAGTACTAGTCAAAGAGTTGATTCAAACAAAGTCTTGACTTCATAAACGCCCCCGTCCCGTGCAGCTTGTGTTACTGTCAGTTTGTTGTGGATACGATCGATATGGCGTGTGATTGCCGTGAGCTACAGTTATATGGGTCAGACCTGGGAATGCTAGGAATATACTTTCCGAAACATTGACAAATAAAATATGTAAATACCTTCTTCTTATTTCTTAACTAATTTGGTTTCGGTTGTGCCAGTTTTTTTT
>CABFVX010006888.1:0-35851 GCA_902151425.1 Timema shepardi
TAAAAGTCAGTTGGCCTAAAAGTCATTTGGCCTAAAGTCAGTTAGCCTAAAGTCATTTGGCCTAAAGTTTAGGCCAAATGACTTTATGCTAACTGACTTTTAGGCCAAATGACGGGTACTCCATTTATCACTCAGTTGTTGCAATTCAAATATCTAGTCCATGCAACCAACCTCTACCTAGCATGAAACCACATTGCAATCTAAAATCTGTTCCCGCAGTTTTTTAACGCACCCTCTAAATTAATATGCTCCCAAAAACTTAACCTGGAATACAAATAATATTTACATTCTCTCTTACTGACTTTGCCTTTATAGAAAGGAAGAATGACAGCATTCTTTCAGTTATAAAGAACATTCGAAATCCCAGCACACACGATGAACAACTTATACAATTAGGTAAATAGTACCATGCCCCCACCCTTAAGCATTTCACTTATGATCCCATCTATGCCCTCATCTTTCCTATTCTTTTACATTTTCATATTGTAGGTGACCTGGCGGTCTAAGGGTAAGGTGCCAGACTTTTGTGCTGGGGGTCCAGGGTTCAATCCTCGGTCCCGGCACAGATTTATCTTATAGCCAAACCCTACCTTCACCTCTGACAAGGCGTATATTAATCCCATCTTGTGAATGTGTAGAATGCCAGGCCTCCACCGTGGTTCGGATCCTATGTTTAACTGTAGGTCCTCCATTTCATCTCACAACCACCCTACCATCACACATTAGCATGTGTATAACCCAAACTGTTAGTAAGACGCGGTGCTAATAATAATAATAATAATAATAATAATATTAATAATACATTTTCATAGATTTTAACACCTCAACCTCGTATGTTATTTCACTCATAAGCATTTCCCCTGCTACTGTCTCTACGTTATCACTATATAATTGCTCAAAATATTCCCTTCATCACTCTTTTATACCATTTTTTTTTAACCCAGATAATCTCATCACGTTAATTCTGAATGTCATAAGTATTTTATTGCACTCCTTGTTTTGTTATCTTTACCCACTTTCAGAACTGCTTATTATTGCCGTGAAAATAATTCTGCATTCTTTCTTCTTCTTCTTTTAATCTCATTTGGTCCTTATGGCCCTTTATTACGTTCTTTGTATTCATCCTACAACTTCTTGTGTTCTGTTTCACTCTTCACCTCACTCATTCCCTTATATGCTTCTTTCTTCTCTCTCACAGCTTTTTTCCCCTGTTCATTCCATCATGCATCTTTTTTTTGAGTTTCCCACCACCAAAGATTCACACATTCAACTCTATACTGTTCACATTTATTGCTCTCGTAAAGTTAATATTCGCCCAGAAACCTTTCATGTTGTGCTCACACATTTTTATTCTGTGATTTTTCCACTTTTACTCTTAACTTGTTTAATATTCTTGCATTGCTTTTTCACAAAATTCCTACTAATTCAACCACTGAGATCACTAAGAAGTGATCAGCTATACATTTATCTCCAAACACAGTCCTAGTATTCTTTACTAAAGTTCTAAGTCTCTCATCATTCGCCTCAAAATCAATCATCATTCTCAAATCGTCCCTTTGCCATCCATACAAGTGAGTATCTTTGTGCTTAAACTATGTGTTTGACACAAATAAACCTTTTTTTTTATAAACACATACTCACTAACTCATTACTATTCCCATTCACCCCGTTATCAACGCACCTTCCTAACACACACTATGGATTTTCTCTTTGGACCCACCCACCCATTCATATCTCCTAACAAGATAATTCTTTCATTAGGTTCACATGCATTCAAGACTTCAATGAGCTCATTATAAAAACCTATCACATTCTAGTCTTAACTCTCCACCAAAACATAAGCAGCAACCAACATAACTCTACAAATGCCTATTTTCCACATACCCATAGAAGTATAGATGACAACAACTCATACCTTCTCACAAACAGCTTAGCTGTTGGGCTTAGGATTAAACCTACTCCCCGACTTCTCCTTACTCATTCATCCACACCTGACCACAGTCTCAGAATACTATCACCTGTCATTAAAACATCTCTCTCTTTCCACTTGGTTTAACATACACACAGAATATCAATTTTTCTTCCAATAATTTTCTTTAACAGTTAATTCTCTTTAACGCATACTCCTCTCCCTTTCCACGTTCCAATAGTCAATGTTTTCCCCAGCTTGTCAACAGTTAGATCCTTCAATTTTAACTTCAGCTGCCCACCATGGCTTTGGTCATCCAAGGCTAATGTTGTACAGTTTTATTAATTAATTAGTTTAGAGTAGACCACTAGATCAGGTTACTGGGGCCATGATCGTACGCACACACATTACAATATTCGCCGATTACAGTAAGGATGCTGTACCAATCGGTGTTGGCACATTTTATCTATGTACCAGAAGTACAATAACCGTTGTTCCGTCGCACCCTGAGTGCGCTTGCACTGTTCCCACAAACCATTATCTCTGCTACAGAGACTGCCTTGTCGGCCAGTATACCATTGCCTGTGTTACTACCACTAGGAGGTTAGGTGGTGCACCGACACACCAAATTTATAGAATCGTGTTCGAACACAATAACAAACACAACCAGGTGTTGGTAAATTTTCCATGTTAAGTAGTTGCTTAGAATTTCCTGCACCTAAATCAGATCATGTACTTCTTCCTGCCTAAATATGTGTCTATATTTCAGGAAAGTTGGACTTGGTGTTAAACCCAGGACTGGTGTTCACACCTGACGGCAAGCGTCTGGGACGTGGCAAGGCATACTATGATCAGTTTCTACATAAATGCTCCAAACAGCTGAAGAACTCGCCGGTAACGCTGGCGCTCGCCTTCAAAGAGCAGATTCTGCCTCACCTACCTACCACTCCCACAGACTATATAATGGACTACGTGCTTTATGAAGATTAGGGATAGTTCCTACTGTGATAGTAGAGTGTTGACCATCAAGATCATTCCTCGCCTTGTTGCCATCCACACATACATGTTTGTCTTTAAACTATAAGCTCTATAAAGACTAAAGAGACAAACACTCATATAAGGTAATTAAGGAGTGCTAAATATAAAAGTGAATTTGTACCAATGTGTGGATAAAGTAAACTTTTGCATGTTACCATTCATAAATTCTTAACCTAAAGGCAAATTTGAAATTTAATGAGGTGAATATTTTCCAATAGCCAATAACTAAGATTGTTAATACATTTTTAGGGTTGAGATTAAAAACAATAGTAAAGTTTTATCTTAGCAATAACTAATACATGAATAGGTTCAAGCATTAACAATTTAATGAATTACCTTAACGAAATTGAGATTAGAGTGTATTTTTATAATACAAACTATGTGATATTAGACTTTTTTTTTAAAATAAATCTTATATGGTTGTAAAAAAAATTAGTGTTAATTTCTTTATATACCCTACTTACAACAAACTAAATGCCATTTATCACTTTACCAACAAATAATCCTACAAGATTTGGAATTTAATAATTAAATAAGTAAAATTAAATTATATCAGAGTGAAACTATGAAAATATATAATATAATAGTTTTGATTTTTGGTGTACTTGATTGTTCTTCCCAATTTCATAAGTTAATATAAAATGATTCCTAATATGTATGTTTTCTTTGGGTAACTTGTTTATGATTGATGGTCTGAGCTAAATCAGTAGGGCTCATCAAATACCCGGATTTTTTTATTTAGCACTGTGTCCTACTACCCGTTCGGGTTATACACTTAAGTACCAACTAGGCTAATGGATTGGGAATTAGGAAGGTTGAATTTAGAGGAAGTGATCTTGTATTTGCGTGGAGGGAAAGTGGAGAACCATTTAAGAAAAACCACCCCCAGTTCACCCGGTTGAAATTCGAACCTCGATCTTCTCGCCCTCGGCAGTCTAGCTCAACATGACTAGCGTGTTAGCTAACTACACCACCGAGGAGGGTTATTCGGATTTCAATAGCTTTAATTGGATACCCGATATTGAAATATTTATGGGCTCACAATTTTGAGCACCTTAAAAAATGGTTTTTTCTTTGCCTTACACTGTGAGTCTGGCGATGAATGACTAATTGTTTACTCTTCTCTCTACTTGTTAGGATGTGTTTTGTGCTGATGAAATTTGAGGTTGAGGAGTGGGGAGAAGAACCTAACAAAGAGTGCACTATGAAGAACCGGTTGCATCTGAATTGCATCCCAATTTTTTTTTTAGAATGTAGTCCTTGTTTAAAAAGGGTGCAACACAAAATGCATTCTTGTTTCAAAAGAGTGCTACCAGTATTACATCTCTGTTTAAAAGAGGTTAACTTAAAGATCTAATTCAATAATATAAATTAGGAGTATGTGAGCTTAGGTTTTTTCATTCTAGTCGAACTCGAGTTGAGTATTTCTGAAAGCTCCCAAGTTCGATTATATTAATCATTTTAAAATGTTAAAGTATATTAAAACGCACGTTATTAAAATATGAGGTATTTAGGTATATACCTAAATGTTGACTGTCAGAAGTGACAGCTGCTAAACACATGTTTTTGCAGATCATATGGTTCGGCGTAGGGATACATAACTTGGTCTGGTAACTTTTCAAAGCTGTCAGTCAGCACCAAAGAAGGCGTGGGGCTACTGTAAGTGACAGTGAAGGAGGCCAACCTGAAAGGATAGTTTGGTTAGGCCTAGATAAGAACAAACACAATTCTCTCTTCATGTCTTATTTAACGTATACACTTCACGCTTCTTCAAACTTCCACAGTTGCACATTTGTTTTCATTTTCGGGAATATTACTTTTTCATTAATGTCTCTTTGTATGAAAAATAAATATTTCCGAAAAATCAAAACAATGTGCAACTGTGGAAATTTGAAGAAGTGTAAACATGTAAAAAGAAAATAGAGAATTTGTTTGTTTATATATAGGCCTAATCTAACTATCCTTTCAGGCTGGTTTCCTTCACTATCACTTAACATTATTGTAGTGTTTTGCTACACTGTCTTGATAAAAAGTTAATAAAATTGACATCTTAATAAGCTAATATTTCCCCAAAATCTGCTTCATTAACTTAATTTACCTTATAAAAAAATGTAAGAAACAAAGAAATTTTAAGGGTTTCGTATTTCATTTATTATTCCTTAGTGTAATCATTCATTATCACATCTTCTGTTCCATTTCTATTCCTTTATGCGCAGTTGCACTTGTGCCTTGTATGGGCTCTCGTTATACATTATTTTATCGGTAAATTTACTTCAATTCAACTTTTAATGCTCATAAAAGTTGATGCCAAGACTTTAAAATTAAAAATAATATTTCTAGCGAACAATATGAAATATTAAATTTTTTTTAATATAAATAAGTTTGGTAAAATATGTATACAAAAAATAAGATCAACATTGATTTAAAAAAATGGTTAACCAACATAATTATATAACTAAATATTTACTAAACTAGAGCTAGCTTTGTAGCTAAACGCATTAATACAAGTTTTAAATATCCTATGTTTGAAAACATTTAGTATAATAATATATTCTTGATATTTAATTTAACATAAATTATTAAGTAATCTTCCTAGCTATTTTTATTTTCATTGCTTTGTCATGGCAACATAAGTAAACAACTTCAATCATGTATAATTCAAAATGGACGACAATATTGAATAACTTTACCGGTCGACAGTGGTTTTTAAGCTTTATTACGTTATTAATGTGAAAATTGAAATTAATTTTTAACAATTTGTTAAGCAACCAAATGATTTATAAGTGGGAATGCTGATATTATCTCAATTAAATAGACTATGCTCACTATTGCATTTAAAAAATTTATTATTAAGTACATCAAGTGGAAGCTTGAAAATGATGAGCCTACAAAACTATCGATCTCGATATCGAGCTTAAGCGATAAGCTCGGAATACGAGTACTCGCAGAGCCCTAATATAAAGCTTACCTGTTCTTAAATTCCCTATTTTAGGTATTAAGACAAATTAATTTAAACGAGATATTGTGTTTTTTAGAAGTTAAAGTTTATAAAAATGAGTACATCATGTAATTTCCCTGGAATAATTAAAAACTTTATATTATTTTATGGCTTTGCATTTAATACCGACTGTCTACTTTTTGTTCACTGGTAAATATTTGTAGCATACACTTTTGGCAAATGTAAACTGAGATAGTTCACTAGTTTCATACTTCAAAATATGTTGCCTCGTTAAGGTTTTTTTGTTTACTGCTTCATGTCTATATTCTTTATTGAACATTTTTACCAAGTAATCACACTGTACATTTTTCAACACCTATATTAACTGGAAAGTGTGCAGGTGTGTTTAAGTATAGCATTCCATTTATTTTGTAAAGAAAAGATTCACAGCACTTTGTAATGCGTGGTGCAATGGGATATTGATCTGCCCCTAAATTTTCTGTTATGTACGTTTCTAAAATGTAGTGTATAAAGCTTCTTATATCGTCGTGGACAGATGGGTCACCATGAGGTAATCAGCAACGTAGTTGTCCATGTCACCAGAATTCAGGAATGATATAGTCCTAAGAAATATTTTAAAGATTGGCCAATTTAAGAATTGGTAGTCTTATATTCTTGAGTAAGGTTTAATTGTTGGAATTTCCTTCACCAACTTTGACCTAAATGAAACCTACAATCTTTGATGATTTGTGTAGGTAATCTTCCCACAGCTTGATGAATAACCTCTTCAAAGTCAGTGGGTACTGTAGATGGAGCAAAGTCTAAATCAAGTTCACGAAATTTTAACATCAAGTGTTGAAGAGCTGCAATTTAAGTGTTTGTGATTTTGTTTGAAAGAAAAAGAAGAACAAATAGTGTAGACATCTCTACTGCCTATAGAATAATTGCAAAAAGAGCAAACATGTAACATTCCGTCCATGTAAATGATGCTAAGCTGTGCCATTTATTCAAGTTTGTTACCATAAAAAACACATTTATTTTGTTTTAATCCACTAATAAAAAAGGTCCTTCCTTACTTGTCTTAGTGTCCAATTTTTCCAAAGGAGAATGCAGTTCCTCCAGTGTTTTTGGTAGTGTGGGGTGGAACCAAAGAGCGAGTGTGGTGGATGTTGTTATGAATCCAGCTTAAATAATATGAAGTTGAAGTTTCAATATCACCTTTATCAGTTCTACTACAAACTGGAATGTATTTGCTCAAACTCTTTGGCTGAAACCATTGTAAGAAGCACATCTGCTTAAAGAAGCAAGTAAAAAAACAACAGGAGAAAGACGTGAAGTCAGTCATTGGAGTAAAAAATTTTTTTTTCGAGTTGGCAATCGAGGAGTTGCCAAAGAAAGTCCAAAAATCAAAACATACAGTCAAGCATCTGACATGGATGACGTCGGGAGACTATGCACTCTATTACAGTCAATGACCGTGTCAATACTGTTTCATTCAACAAAGCCATGAATTTTACAAAAAAAAGATAAATGACTTACAGGCATGAAAGACGAAATTAATGCCCTGGTTGAAAATGGCATGACAGAGCTGGTGGAACTTCCAAAAGGTGTCAAGATCATAACAATGACCGGGTGCTTTGCACAAAGCTGAATACCGATGGATCATTTATACAGTTCCAAGCATGACAATGTTATGGGATATCCTCAAAAGGAGGGCAATGATTACAAGATTTTTGATCTGGTAGCGAGCTATGACATGGTGTACTTTGTGTTTGCAGATGCTACTGTAGAGAAATTGCAACCGTGTTAAGACAATTTTTCTGTAGGGCACACTCCAGGAGTAAGTATACATGTGTTAACCAGAAATGTTCAACAATGGCAGTAACCAGGTGTGCAAACTCAAACAAAGTATATACAGTCTCAAATAAGCTCCACAGTGTTGGAATCAGTGGTTTGTCAACTTCTTGAAATAGCAGGGATTAGAAGCTACCTCAGCTAATCCTTGTATATTTGACCATGAATGCAATGGCAAAAAATTGACTGTCACCATCTAGATGGATTATAGTGCTGTTGCTAGAACATTCAAGATTAAGTCAATGCATCCCAAATTCAAGATAATGACACGCTCATTTGAATACTTCCTAAGCATGCAGATCAAACAATGTTCGAAAGGTATAATCGTGTGTCAGCGCCCCTTCACAAAAATAATACTAGCGCACTTAAAACATATACGAGGCAAACTCAG
The DNA here is from genome assembly GCA_902151425.1 of Timema shepardi. Taxonomy (NCBI): domain Eukaryota; kingdom Metazoa; phylum Arthropoda; class Insecta; order Phasmatodea; family Timematidae; genus Timema; species Timema shepardi. The sequence continues at coordinate 8,131 of CABFVX010006888.1, forward strand.
TGGCAACGCCTTTTGAGCGAAATGATGACAGAATCAAGAAATTGGTTAAAGGTACCATGTGCCATATTATGAGGCGGTAGAATGCTCCATGTGCCTACTAACAACCACATGATCATACATGGCTTTTTCTGTCAGCTGCCCGAGCAATAGAGCGACAGACAGATGCAGTGTGAATAAACGTCAAAGGCATCTACAAATAGCTGTGAGGAATGCGCTGCTGTATCGAACAAGCAACAACAAGGGTACGCTTGAAGCATACAGCAACACAAACTCTGCGGGTGACGATTTACACAAGCAGTGCAATGAGGTGGTTAGACAAATTGTAGTGGTAACACAAGTGCTGTGAAAAATCATACTGAGTTCCACAACAGATTGAACTATATTGAAGTGTGACACTACTTCGTATACGAATGCTACTTGGATGGTTGAAATGCTATGAAGCACATCAATGAAAAAAAGAAGCTGGCAGATATATTAACAAAATCATTTGGTCGATAGAGATACGAGACGCTGCGTTTCAGCATGGGTATCGGTGCATGGATGCTTATCAATGAAGTGTGCACTTTAGCACAAGTTTATTCAACATCAGGATCATTTTCAGAGTATCATGCTGTGCTTAGGAGGAAATGTTGAAAATATAAGCTTACTATTTAGTGTTGCCATTTAGCGCTGGAATATTTTACTAACTCTTGTTTTGTTTATTTTCTTTCTCTGTGGTTTGTAAAGAGAGAGTGATACGTTCTATGAGATAAGCAAATATCATTTTATACTTTAAGCATATAATTACTCAGTTTTTACTCAATTTGTAGTATATTAAATATATAAAACAAACAAGTATAATAATATAAAAACCAGGAGAAGACATGTTTAGGAAATATAAGATTCATATGTCACCTACTAATTAAAGTGGACCGTGAATAGCTTGTATGCTGTATATTAAATATCTTCATATATTACCCTTTGTTAAAAACTTGAAATTATATTTAAATTAAATAAATATACTAGCCATGAAAATAAATACAGTAATATAAACTACATAATATACAATCAAACAAAATGCTTCAATATTGATAAATTGATTGTAATTTTCTGCTAAATATTACCTACTCTTTACCTGTCATTATTATACACGTAGGAAGCTATGGCAGTGGGGTCCATGTAAGCATTGAAAGCATTGCTTACATAATTTTAGTGAAAGAGTCCCCATTCTATTAAATAAATTATATATTTTTAAAATCCTAAAAACTTAATATATTTTGGCAGCCTCTTTATTTAAGCTTTTTTATTTGTCAAGAGTTTTTGTGGAGTTGTCCTCTCCACGAAGCCTACAATAGCTGTATTGCTTACTAAAAGCAATCCCAACAGTACCTCTATGACCTTCAAATGGCATGAGGGTTGAGAGGGAGGGGAAGAGACTAAGGCACATGCTCATCTTATATGTCCCCTATAGAATCAGTAGAAAAAAAGCAAAGTTTAAACTGCCTCGTGCTACTGTGGAATGAAATAACTGTAAATATCTACCTATTGCCCATTGCCAATGTTGGAGCATGCACATTGTCGATTATACTTTAGTTGGGATAATTGGCAGGTCTTGTACAGGTCATAATTTGTTTTATTAAGGTGTTAGTCATTTTATTTTATTTATCTTATTACTTATCTTAATCTAATATATATTTATATTTTCAATGTGTGTGTGGATAACGAGGAATGTGTAGTTAGTAAATTATTGTGAAATATTTTTCAACTATTCAAGACTCTGCTTTTAAAAGTGAGATTGTTAAAAGTGGTAGACCAACGCCTGGTCTTCCGCAACTTACTTTTAGTAATTTTTATAGTAAGCCTTAATCCATGGATTTAAGTTATTTTATTTTTATGACATTATTTTTTTGCTCTACTCCCAAAATAGTAATCTTAAAATTAGTTAGAGTTTTATAGTTTATTTTGTCTTAAATTATTCTCCCAAGAATTTAACAGAAAAAAAAATTCAAGGCTGCTTGCCCAGCTCTCGAGCCCACCAACCGCGATTGAGATATAGGAAGAAGGGATGAGAACAAATTAAAGCAACAAACACAATATTTATTTTTTATTTGTTGGTTTTCTCTTTAGGAAAGTTGAATTGTAAATTTCACACTCCTTCCTGATGAGTTTCGACATAATGGAACCTAGGCCAAGGAAATGAAGGGAAGCAATTTTTAATTTTTCAAAAAGCAGCAATTACTTCTTTGTCCAGTGTTAGCAACGTAAAGTGTGAAATGTATTCAGCTTTTCATTGTAAAAGCCATATTAATAATAATAATAATAATAATAATAATAATATTTAGCACCGCGTCTTACTACCCATTCGTGTTATACGCTTAAAGTACTAATTACGCTAATGGATCAGGAATTGGGAAGGTTGAATTAGAGGAAGTGAACACACATTTGCGTGGAGGGAGAGTGGAAAACAATTTAGGAAAAACCACCCCCAGTTCACCTGACCGAGATTCGAACCTCGATCTCCCCGTCCTCAGCAGTCAGGCTCAACACGACAAGCGTGTTAGCCAACTACGCCACTGAGGCGGGTTAAAAGCCATATTGAATTTGTTCCTACACTTCTTTCATGAATAATATGAATTTTCTGAAGACAATCTTTTTGAGTGGAACAATTTGGAAAACAAATCAAACACATTTACTCAATATATTTACACGTTGACCAGATCAAAACAGTCTAATTCACAACAAATAACTTAGGAATGAAGTATCATCATTTAACTTAACTTATATAATATTCTAAATTTTAACAGTGAAAAAATATATAAGAGGTGTAAGCAGCTTCAAACACTTAACTTTGCTTTAAATATTTGCCTACTAAAACTAAGAGTGATAAAAAAAATTCAAGTGAATTAAATGTGCAATAGAACCCTGATGATCTAGACTAATTAAGACCTAGATTAGTCTGTATAATCAAAAATTCAGATAAATGATTTTATAGAAATAAAAAATAAAATTTCACACTAAAAGACATCATTGAAAATACAGTACTAAGATTTAAAAGCATAATATAACATATGTACTAGTAGGTATTTATATAATTTGCAGTTTGTACCTACAACATATCATAAAAATAGATCTTCAAACTTTTTAATAGCAATTATTATATACCATACATTGAGCTATTTTGAAAATTTAGGAAAAGTTATTAAAAACTATTTTGTTTGCAAATATGTTTTTATAAACATTTGGTGGAAACAATTCTTTATTTTCATTGCAGCTAAATAAGGGCATATCTTTCAGTTGCAGCAGTTGTATATTGTTAAATTCCTTTTGCCTCTCAAGTCATTTGAAAGTAGTGTCCAGGGTTTAAAAGGCTTCTGCATGAAATGGTACGCAATCTTTCTCTATGTCTTCGTTTTTTCTTCATTTTCTTGCTTTTTACCATCTTTTTTTTACATCAATTACTGTTTCCAGCCTATGGGCTGGCTTAATTTTTTATTCAGGCTATATATTTTCCACTACTGGCTTGTTAAGCCTGTCATAGCTTCATATGCTTTATAATCTAACTTACGACTAACATTGGCACAAAATCCAGTCCCTAGTCATTAATTTACCAATGTGAAAGAGTAAACCCACATTTCACCAATGATAAATTTCTCGGCCATGCCAGAAATCAAACTCAGGATGGTTAGTTCAGTATGCAGACACCATATTGACTGAGCTGGTGTCAGATTTATTGGATTCTTTATCATCACCATGTATTAAATTATCTACAATCTCTTCATCCATGAGAATCTGAAAGCATTGACTATGACATCACTATTTAGCCAATCTTTTATATTTTATCATCACAATCGTCACGTATTTGGAGATGTTTCAGTGAATTTTATTTCAAGATTTTTTTCATCTTTTACCTCATTTGGAAATTTTTAATATCTTATTCCACTCTCTTGTTAGTGATTTACTTTTTATGGAACTCCACGCTTCCACTAGAATGTAAAAATAGTTTTTCAAAGGTATTGGTTTAAAAAAAAGAGTCAAAACTGTTTCTACGTCACTATCATCTGCTGACAGAAGTCGCAATTAGAGTTGCTTCCTGTAATGACGCTTCAATTTTTCGATAACACTTTTATCCATAGAGTATATGATTGGTGTTAAATTGGGAGGTACAAACTTCACTACAAACCTTCCATTTTCCTTTTCCAACAATTTCGCTAAAGGATGGGATGGTACATCATATAATAAAAGCAGGGCCTTTCCATGCATTCCAATTTGTTCTTGAGATTTTTTTTACCTCAGAAATTAATATGTGCAATCTAAAAACACATTGGTGTTCATTCTTGCTTTTTTCCTGATTTGTGTAAGTTAAAGAAATCTTGATGTTTTTGAAACATCTGGGCTTTTTTACTTCCAACCAGAAGCAATGGTACTCTGTGGCTTACATTTGCACTGGTAAATACCATAACTGTAGCTAGGTCCTTGCCGAGTTTGTATCTTGGAGCTGAATTCTCATTCCATGATGCTAATGATTTAGATGGTAACACTTTCCAATTCAGACCAGTTTCATCCGCATTATAGACTAAATCTAAATTGTAATTACTTTCTTGAAGCATTTTTAAAAATTGTAAGAGAAAGAGTCTGCAGCTGGTACACCAGTAGTTATTTTGTTCCCTTGAATTTCCTGCTCTTAAATTTGATGGCATGATTTAAACCTGGCCTGGCCTGGCTACCTACTAAAAATACATTACTGCCAAGTTTTCAGTTCAAATTAAAAGCTTTATCACATATTAAGGGGCTAGATATTGGTTGACCAGATGACGTTTCTGTAAAAACCAAGTGAACACTAAATCATCCAAAGCTTCATTTTGTTATTTTTTCATAACAATACATAATGCATTTTTATCTTCATTGTTGAGAGTGGAGGTAAATTTCAATATGGATTTAATGGTCTTTTTAATGTCCAATATTGTTGATGTAATGACTCCATACTTGTCATCTAACACAAAACCCGATTTGCCATTCTTCAAACAATAAATGATGTTGACTTTGTCTATGAGCATAGCATACCTTGCTTTGGTTTGGCATTCTCACGCTATAGCCCATATAGATAAATTAACAAAACAAAAGACACATGTTTCACGTGTCGCCTGCTGGGCGGGTAGCATCATAATAAGCAAGATGTTACAAGATTGGCTTACCCTCTCTGCCCCTTTTTTGAAGTAATACATTGTGCCAACTTCCTTGCATGGATGAATTCTATAATGTTGTGGTTCATTTCTTGTATAATTTGAGTGTCTTAAGACGATAACAATCAGCCACTTCATACTTATAAAATTTAAATTTAACGAGAACCGCTGCTCTGATACAAATCCGTTTAAGTGTGTCCAGATAATCAGGGTTCTATTGTATTAATACCTAAAATTATTATAAGCTCAGTTTAAAATATGTTGGACATTTATGAAATAAAACATTTTATAAATTAAATTTTAGTTTAAACAAGACTTAAAAAATTAAATTTAAACTTATTTTCTTTTTAACACTAAACAATAGTAAACAGAAAATATGGACTTTGGTTTGGCTTTGGAGTATTCGATTTATTTGATCTGGTTACTTTAACTCAAAAAAGTTTATTTTGTACAACACTATTTGATAGAAGCATTGGGGGGAAAAAAATATGGGGTCTGGTAATTGAACTTGTACTATACTATATTTTATATTGAGAACAAGACACCAATAGCCAGCAAATTATCGAATATTCGAAAATCCAAAAATATGAAGATTTTAATTACCCATATTTAGTAAAAACTAATACAAATAAAACACTGAAATATAAATACAGAAATAAGCTACATATAATTATATCACTTAGAAAGATTAATCACGAAGAAAACAACCCACAGTAAACATAAAAAAGGAAAGTAACTAATTATTAGTATCACAATTTTTTCCCAGTCCTTTGGATTGATATCACTTTTAAAGCACTTTTTTCAAAACAAAACTATAAATTAATGATGTTATTTTATTTATTTGAGATACTTAATGTTCACCTCATGAAAAGAGTGATTATATCAGTATATGAGATTTTCTCTGAGCCAGAGCGAAAAGGCCTACCAATTTTGCCGGAAAAGGTATTTTTCACGTAACTTCCAGGGTTCTTTTACATGTCACAATGCATGGGACCGATGGTTTTACTTCTCCTCCAAAGGAGGTTGCACTACGGATTTTTATCGTTCAAGAAAAATCTGTCAGCCCTGGCTGTGTTTGAGCCCACAATATATAAACTAATCCACATTAAGAAAAATGCTTTATGATAAAAGTTTAAAAAAGCTTTGTTTATGAAAAAGTTAAATCACATGTTTGTTTACCTCACACTATTACAGGTGAATTAGGAAAACAAAGTTCGACACCTTAACTCAGTCAATGGTGTGTGTGTCTGCTTAATTAAGAGTCTTGGTTTCAAATTATGGCTTGGCCAAAAAATGTATCATTGGTAAAATGTGAGTTTCCTCTTTCACAGTAATGAATTAGCAACTGGGGGTTGGATGTTGGGTCTGTTCTAGAGTTAAGTTAGTTTATAAGTTGTGTGCTGATATAATGAGTTAGTTCAGAATGTGCACATTAAATACCTCAAATAAATTAGGAAGAAAAAAATCACCATCAAATAGCAAGATTTTTTTATTACTATGTCTCACTAGCCCCTCGGGCTACCTGCATTTACGCTAATGAATTATTAAATGTACCCAAATTTGCATTATGAGTGAATGGGAAACCAATAAGAAAAATATGCGTTCAGTACATCCAACTAGGATTCGAATCCAGAGATCATTAACAGTCCAGTCTATTGTGTGAGCCACACCTTAGGCCATTTGATCACTGAAGTGGGTAGAAAGATGGTTAATAATCAATCAAATAAGAAACAAAAAGCCCTACCTAGAGCTATACTGTCAAATACATATTTGAGCTTCTCTCCTTAGTTAAAAAATGTTTACATAATTTATTTTTTTCCCCTATGTCATGAATTAGTTTCAAAATTTTATCAGTTCTGGTTCTGTTTTTTGGTTACAAATTTCACTTTATAACACACTAATTTAAATTCATTTGGTCTCCTTAATACACATCAATTTTACATCTAGTCATCTATAAATCACCAATTTTTTAAATCAAAATATAAAATTTTACCTTATAATTTATGGGACAGTTACAGCTATTTTCAATATTTCTTGAAATAATTTATTTAAAATAAACAAAGGAGTATTGATAAGACATAAGTCCAAAGCCTTAGCTCAGTTGTTAGCGTGTCTGCCTACAAAGGTTTTATTCTCGACCTGGACAAAAGATGTATTGTTGAAATGCGGGTTTCCTTTTTCACAGTGATAAATTGACGGCTAGGTGTTGTATCTGTTCTAAACTTAAGTTTATAAGTCATGTGTTGATATATTCTGTCAGTTTATAAAGTGTATGTTAATGACCAAAATAATAAATAATACTAGATTACACATAAAGGTTTAAATAGTATGTAAATGCAACCAAACTGAACCAATTTAAATAAATGTATTACTGTAATTTATCATGGTAGGTCTTAAAAACAAAGCTGTATTTCATCAAAGTAATTCTACAAACAGTATGATTTTATACTGATATCTGCTTCCCAATTTTAAAATCCATCTCAAATTAAGGTATAATAAAATTAAATGAGAAAATGAAACTCATCTTATGAAATGCATTCTTAAGACTATAGTCGATCATAGAATAAAATATATTCATTTCAGTGGCTGTACGTTTCAATAAAATCTTAACTCTAAGAACTCAGGAATCATCTTTCTAGGAACAGAAACTGGTTCTTAAGTGAATAATTGAGGTACCAAGGAACCAGCCAGACCCAGCCTCAATTTTTAATATAAAAAAAGTTTGATATGATTTGCTTCTTATCAAAACTAATTCTTACTTAATTAACAAGATATAATGATCAATTAAGAATGAATTACTAGAAAATTTCAACATTTAAATACAACTATTTAAGTTTACAAAATGCATTTTTTTAAATCCTTAAAATACCCTTGAACCTTCATATTCAACACTTAAAAATTAAAAACATATTTTTTCACTAAAATCTGCAGCACTCTGGTTCCAAAAATTGTGAAAATGATATATATTATACACTATAACAGATTATCAACATAATAAAACATGGTAAATGGTAAAACTATTTATAATCTTACTTTCAAATAAATATCACAACTCCTAACTAATTTATAATGTATTAATTTTTATGTTTAGCAGTGGCCTAAAGTTTATTTTTATTTCATTGTGAACTCTCACTCACAATAAAAAGGGCCAATTAACTTAAGCACTGCACACAATGACAGACATTTGGCCAATGGTAGTAAAGGATTAATAAATGTATCAATAAGAAACGGCGCGGTGGCACCAGCTAACTCTAAGGTTCACTGGTCCATTGATAGATGGCCAAACGTGCAAACTCCCTTGTATGTCGAAATGTCCCACACACCTGTTCACATGCATCCTCTTTATGGATTCACAGATGGTAGTGAAGAAAATGTAGAGGAGTGGATTCAGTATCCACGATGATTTTTTAAAATATATCTGCTGTGTATAGCGGGGTCTGACTATTCTTCAAAAACATCATCTATTTGCAGCCTTAGAGGAGAAAACTCTCTTGTATTAATACCATTGCAAAGCACCTTAAAACTTTTATAATTTCAGCAGGAGTCAATATTCATGCTAATAAATACTGTCAAATGATTATTTCCAGTGATATTTCTTACATAATACTTTAAAACTGTCTCAGCACGAAGAAAGTATGTTCAGTGTTCACTGTCGATACAGTAAGATTGGGTAAAATTTCAAAAAGCTTTAATTTAGATAAATAAATATAAACAACATTTTCTAAGAGCTTCAAAAGCAGTCAAAATTGACTTTATCATCCACTCTCATCATCTGAGCTTAAGAAGGTGAGCACAAAATAAAAATGTACTTGTGTTGGGAAGCATAGCACTGTACAAATTATCCTCTTCTAACTCTTAATTCCTCCATTTCAGTAAAAATTATTCAATCAGAATATTTTTTTTCAATGGAATAAATAAGGTGTCTGTGTTGAGAATTTGTCCCCAAGATACTGTGTAACATGACTCTAGAAATTAATATAATGGATATTTTGTTTCTAAAATATTCTTCAATCATGCACACAGGCATGTAGTTGCAATCACACTGCTTTTCAATCACATAAGGAGGTCCATTTATTCTCCAATTTCAATCAACATTTCCTTAGAAACTGTAGAAATCTTGCAAAATGTATGTGTGCAGATGACTAGAGCATGAAGGACATCAATCACAATGTCCACATGTTCTACAGACAGCCACTCAGTCACTGGCAACTTGGAACTATGTTAATAGAGGTGTTCTGACATAGTATACTTTTATTGCTGTGTTCAATGCCGTGACAAATCATCCTTTCACAACTAAAACCAAAAGTTGGTGCTCTGTCTGACCAGGTTCTTGGCTAAGTTATCCCTTTAATTCCTATAGTGCATGCACGGGTGACATATAAATTTCTCAGAACCTAGCAATTTAATCATAATTTTGCACCCATGGTGATGAGTGCTGAATGTTTGTTACTAGGCATCTGTTGCTTTAGTTGTGTATATAGCACCTCATTGTTGTGGGGTCAAGCTCTGAAATAAAAACTTGTGACTGTTGTTATGCATTTTATAGTCAGTGTAACATTCCAGGCATCAATTAAAGACATGATCAAGTACTGTAATAAAGGGCAATGGTTTTTTAATACTTTTTAGCCCCGTAGAAGACCACTCATGCAGTTGAACTATCATATTGTCTATGTCTCAAGCATTTATTATTAAGATGAAGTCAAATTGTGGATGGATGCTAGTCAGTAATAAGGTAAAATTACAGAGTTGTCTTGAAGTACATTATCTTTAACAAATGTACTCCACACAAAGGAACAGTAGCTCATTACTACTTCCATTTGTTAGATGGCAAAAGAAAGATTCATGGGTAAGCCTATTCATATTTTCCACCATATTTTGTTTATTACATGTCCATATATCTGTAGGAGTTTATTTTTCATGGATGGGCTGGTGTACCAGATCCATTTTCTATATGGTTTTTGAGAACCTGGTCTCTTAAACTAGCACAGTCCCTCAATATAACACAAAATACTATATCATACTTAATATTCATAGGTGAGAACGCAATCAAAATTAAATTTACTGTGAAGTGGAAGTTATTTATCACATATAATTATGGGCTTATCAACTGATATTAGGTTTGATTTGTTCTCTTCTGCCTTTTTGGCATACTCAGAAGTAAGCTTCATTGTTTTATCTTTTGTGACAAGTAAGATAAGTTCTGCTATTTCTTGACTTTTTATCAGCTTGAATTAAAAAAAAAACCTTAGGTTATTTTCGTAAAGGCTTTGTGACTAAACTTCCAAGAGTTTGGCAGCCTACATTCCCAATGTATTGTTTGGAAAATGACTCAATACTTGCAGAAAATATTTTTGTTTGAAAAAAAATCCCAGTGAAATAATTATGTCTTTCTTAATTGAAAACTTAAGTATCTTGGATGTTTGGGGTCTTAAGGAAAATAATAATTTTTATAAGTAATTCAAGGGGATCCAAGCAACTTATTTCTGCAGATTGGATTGCAGAATCAAATTATGATAAATAGTTACACATACATCTTTAAGGCTTTATTGCCATAGACATTAAAAACTTGAGTAAATTTCAAGGAAGAGTTGAGGGGTTGAAACCTAAAAACTCTCCACCTTAGGCTCATGAATACAAAACCTAAAACTTTGTCTGCATGCCCATTGGTGTGATTAATGTCTGACACTACCCTTCATCCAAACCTGTCTGCTGATGTCTTGCTATGTACATGGTGTCTACTCAACTTGACCAATGAAATCCCCGACTTTTCCCCTGATTTCCCCTGATCATTTCCTAAAATTCCCCGACTCAAAAGTATTTCACATCCTTCTAATTCACCCCCCTCCCCCCCACTTCATTTTTCTATTAATATTTTTTAATAAATAATACGTTTTAAAATTTAAATAAACATTTTTTACTAGGAATTATAAAATATATTATATTGCTACAAACAAACAAAAACTACTGTTTGAATAACATTATTTACTGTTTTATTTAATGATTATTATATTTCATATTTTGAATAAAACCACATTTTCCCAGATTTTATTGTAATTTACCAAATACCCGGGCTATTCTCGTTTTTTCCCGATTACTTTAAATTCCCGGCTAACTCCCGTTTTCCCTGATTTTCCCGGATGGTAGACACCCTGTATGTACAGTGATCAGTAGCTAAATGTCTTCCATTGTGTCCAGAACTTTAAGTTTCTGCTTTAAAGATGGTATATATAACAAGGGCAGTGGGATCACCAACATTTACAATGAATAGAGTTGCTCATCCAACTTTTGAAAATGGCAACAAGGAAGACAAAAGTTCAATGTTAGAACACCAACTCATTTAAAGACTATTTTAATAATGATTTTATATTTAAAAAAATTAATAACATTTATCTTATGGTCCAGACTCTCGTTATTTTCATGCAATGCTGAAAGTTGAAACTCATTTGTAGAGTCACATGACTCAAGATGGGTGAGATCGCAAAATAAAATATATAAGCTTCAAAACTAACAGACTTCGTAAATATTATTTCAACAAATATAAATAACCACTTTTGTGCTCGTAAAGTTATACAAAATAATAGTTTCATATGAAATTTGATAGTTTTATATCCAAACGTGAAATACACAACAAAACTAGTATAAAAACTTAGAAAAATTATCATTTTGCATTTATTTAAAATATGCCAAAGTAGATTGGCTAATTAAAAAAATTAGTCATAATATAGCTTTATTGCTGTGCTTAACAATATGCAAAATTATTGAAGAAATCACAATAGAACAGAAAATAATATAATATTGTGAAATTGCACTTTGTTAATGAATTTTAGTAATATTTTTTTACCATCAACATTTGCCTCTACTTATTGGTCAATGATAAAATAATGCAGAACAAAGTTGAGAAGTATTGATTTAAAAAAAAAAGTCAACACAATCTTGAAATGGCAAAAGATTCAATTTAGCTTTGACTATAATTTTACATTATATTAGAATGTTGTACTATTTCATGATACGTGAAGGATTTTTATTATCAGGCACAGTCCTGATGCTACATGTATACTGTATATTCAAGCTCATTTATTGAAAAATGAGACCTGAACATTATAATTGAACCTTGGACCTTTAGCTTTGAATGTCAATACCCTTCTACCAAGTCATTCCAGTTTGTCTTTTATCTAGTCACTCTTTACTAGCTTAAATATCAGTAGTCACACTTTTTTTTCGTTTTGGCTATAAAAGCAATAAAAATTAAAAATCATCAAAATTGGTGGTTTTTTAATGTTCGTGTTTCATATAGTTTGGATTAATTTTAAAGGAGTTTTATATTCTCGATATAATGCGATAAGCAACTATTTCCGCAATATATTCCTTTATAAGTGAAGAAACGGGGATTTATAATTTTTTTTAATATATATCTGTAAATTGGGACAATTTGTTAGATTTTACATTTTTTAATAATGGTAATTCTAAAAAACATATTCAAAGCGTTTGGGATTGGTATTTCTTGGTATTTTTCCATTTTAATACCACAAACTGATCACGTGATAAAGTGCCAAAAATATACCCGCCCTGCATATCCCCCTCCCTCCACCCCGAACCCCTACAAGTGAACTTGTGATGGTGTCTGATGCCTAGCGAGGACAATCACAGCATTCTTCCGGTGGCTATTTGATTGTATATTTTTGCGTCAAGTGCTTGCATCATTGTGTGCATGCTCACATTGTTATTTTAAAACTGACAAATCTTAAATGAGTGATTCAAGTATTTTAATGTGTGGCGTATGTTACAGTCGTCTCGAGTGGGAAAAATTGGACACACTGAAAAAACACATCCGCTTTAGAGGCATTTAGAATGAAGGTGTTGGACACAGGGGTCGCTGGCTGCAGAAAGCAACAGCACAATTTTAGAAATGAAGCAGAGGCCGAAGAAACCCAAGAGAGACAAGACTGCCTTCATAAGTGATACTGTTTAAGTATGCTTGAAATAAAACACTCCTCTATAAAAACTAGATTACCCTGCTGTCCGTCGGTATCTGAAAATGGAAGTTGTCTTTATATGCTTGGACCTATATGCCTGTCAATTTGCTATATAATTCTATATTTTTTAATATAAATTCTACAAAGTGTGATTTTTCAAAACCAAAATGCGATTTTTACAAATAAATTGATGGTAAAAAGCAGTGTCTCTTAGTATCAGTCTAACAGTGGTAAATGCTGAAAATATCAGCCATGCAGGAAAATCCACAATTACAGCCTCAGCAAATCATCTGGATTTCATGCTGCCATGCAGGTGATAAGCCAGTTTTATGGCAATAATTGTTTGTTCTATTGATAGAACTCTGCAAATACTCAGATTTTGAACCAAGTTTTGAAAAGATACTCCAGCTCAGACTTAAAAAGATTCATAGGTTCACAACTTTGAGCTCTGAGGAAAAGGTTCTTTTTTTGCCTTGCATTGTGTGCCTGGTAATGAATGACTAATTATTGTTGACTCTTCTTTCTACTAGTTTAAGCTGTAGGGAGGATGGTCAGGTAAGGGTTGGGGGAGAGAAGAACCTAAGAACAGATATATGTTGCAGCAGATGGCTATTGAATTATCAAAGTCAGCAACTGAGTAAACTGATTTTGTTGATTATAGGAAAAAAGTATGAGGCTTAGATAAAATAAGATATAGCAAGTTATCACGCTGTAGGAATTTAGGAACACAAATAGCTTAGGTCAAGATGATATGATATACATGTTAATGCAAACGTGTACTATGTACATCTTAAGAATCATAAATTTTTTAAATTTCTTTCTATGGTAAGAGGATGACACCAAGTGAACAGCTGTAATCCAGATAGAAAAGCATAATGGGTTTATTTATTTTTTAAATAATATTGCTAAAATCTTCACATCCAAACATATTTTCACTAACACTTTTTTTTTAACTTTCCTTGCTAACATTAAATTGAATCATAATTAAATTTTCTGTAATGATCATAATATATTTAAAATTTGATCCTACAAATTAATGACTTAATGTTCTTAATCATTTAAAAATAAGCAGTTTTCGATTTTAAAATGTTTTATAATAAGCAAATCTTATTTTATTAAAATAAATTAAGCAATTTAAAAAAAAATTTTTTTATCAACATAATTAAATTTTAAAATAATAAAATGTATTCAACCCAAGCTCAACTCGGTTCAATACTTGGGAGCTTAATATGAAAATCGCCCGAGATTGACTCGAATCAAAAAAACTTGGGCCCACAGATTTCTATTGAGAGGGTCTAGAAAAGATTTCTTCTTTTTTAAGTTAGTAAGGAGACAATCAATTTCTATAAATAAATAAAATTAAAGGAAACATTGCAATATTTATATAATCAATGATTATAATTATGATTGTAAGAACTTACAATCTGCAACTGTAGTTATTATGTGATAAAACATTATGATTGTATTAACTTGCAATTTTGTAAATTTTAAATAATTATTGGATTAAATTGTTTATAAACATATATCGATCATTCCCGCCAAATCTCCTGACATGTGTTTCATTCTATCAAAACTCATCAGGAGGAATTGTGAAACTCGGAAGTTGAGTTGCGTGTTTCACACTCCCTCCTGATTAGTTCAGAAAGAATAAAATCTAGGTCAGGGGAGTGGGTAGTAATGATTAATTTTCTTCAAGATGCAACCATTACCTCTATGTCCATTGGCAGCAATGTAAAATGTAAACTGTGTTTTTCTTTTCATTATAAAAGCCATATTGTATTTGTTCCTTTTATATGTTTCTATCCACCTTTCTTGCACCTTCTTCCAAATATAATATAATATTATAATCATATAGGTAACACAAGGTGATAATTTTCATATATCAGTTTATGATAAATATGAATTAATATTTGTTGGCACAATGATGTTTGTTGATGACTTAATGGAATGGGGGAAAAGTAAAAAATACAGGAACAGATACAGAAATGGAATGAAATAAAGAATTGAAAGTGTGTGGGATAGAACTTAGCATAGTGAAGAATGAAGTGATAAGGATCACAAGGAAGAAGAAATATATATAAAACCAAAGGAAGTAGATTTGAAAGTAGTGAATTGCATAAAGTTTGTTAGAAGCATACTTAGGTAAGGGGTGGTAGCAGAGAAGATTTAATAAGAAGGGAGCAGCAGGGGGAGGTGTTTTACAGGTGTGTAAGAGGCCCGGTATGGAAAAGGGAAGTATCCTTGAAATTCAAGCAAATGTTTTAGGGCATACTTTGTATCCATAGTTACATATGCAACAGAAACCTGGACATTTGATACAAAAGAGGCGAGGAAAGTTGAGTTTATGAGATTAAGTTTTTAAGGAGCATGCTAACTGTTATCAGTAGAAATAGGATTATAAGTGAAGATGTTTAGGCAAGAATTGGACTACAGGGATTACATAAGAGAATAAAGGAAGTAAGGGTGATAGGGTATGGACCCGTAATAAAAATATAAAATGAAAGAATCCAAAGGAGAAAGATGGATATGAAGTTTGGAGAGAAAAGACCACAAGGGAGACTAAGGAAGAGACAGGAGGAGGACAGGACAGCAAATGTGTGGGTGAGAAGATAAGAATGGACTAAAGTAAGCAAGGAAGAATGTGGATGGAAAGATGATCAAAGAATTTTACTAAACTGACAAAGCCACGGGCTAACAATTCATGAAGATGAAAATGATGATGATGATGGTTCACTTGGTAGGATTGTGGATATCTCTGAATGGCTTATATTTTCACCTGTTACCACGAATACTCAATACTCACAACTAGTATAAAATAGTGCTGAATAAAAGACAAACTAGGATGGGTCAGTGGTAGAGCATTGGCACACAAAGCCAAAGCTCCCAGGTTCAATAACTGCATCCAAGTCATCATTTTTAATTTGAGTTAATTTAATAATCCTAGTTTGGCAATTTTTAGTCTTGGAGGGATAGTGGGAAACCATTTTAGGAAAACCACCTATCTGAATATAGCTGGATAGTATTCTAACCCCTATCTGGATGTCAATGGCATACCAAACTATACGAGATTGGTGCTTTAGTTTATATACCCACTAATGTGTGTCCAGCTGCAGTTATTTATATCTGAAAATTGTTTGAGAACTAGTTTTGGTTGCCCAACTTCGGAATATGAAAAAGCCAAAGATTCACAAGGCAGAATATGGTGGGAAAATTGATATTTCTCTTTTTTTTAAACTAAACATAATCCCACAATTCTTTTAACAATCAGGTACACATTTGATTACAAGTTAAAACTGATCTTTCCCACTTTAAATTCATGCTAAGAGTCTTACAAAGTTGCGGCACTGGCCCGCGTTGGTGTGTTACTGAAAGCCTCAAGTAGGAGTAAGGGTGGTTAGATCCATTTGACCTCCTCCTGCTTCTCTGGAGTCTGCACTCCCTCCAACTCAAGGTGGGGAGTGAGTTTAACATAAGGGCGGTGAGAATGTATCGATGCCAGAGAGGGGAAGTATTGGCGGTAGCATAGGTATGACATGGAGAAGCCCAGTGCAGAGCCGCATAGCACGTCTGGAACAATGTAACAAAGTTACACCTAAGCTAAGGTACACAAACATAATTAATTTTGTAATATTAATAATCTATTTACTTTTTTTTTAGCACAGCGTCTTACTACCCATTTGCATTTTACACCTAATTTAGTTACTATTTAAATACAATGTTGTTAATATTTTTCAATGAACTTGATTAAATTTTAAATTTGGAGTAGACATATGGAACTGTTACGTATGATAAGAAAATGGTCCAATGGATGACTTATGGAGTTATTCCATTCACTTCAAATAATACAAGTTTCTTTTTTTTCGCAAGCTCTAAAATGTATTATTTCATACCATTTTATTTTATACCATGGTATGACATCAAGTAGGCCATGAAATCGTCATTTTTACAGTGAGCTTGTTTATTAATCGGTTTGTTTATAGTTTAGTTATCTTTGGATTCAATCTAAACAAATATTGACTATAATGGTGTGAAAAGTGTTTTGCTAACCAAATAAATTTAAGATTTATTAGTAATAACAGGATTCAAAAATTGAAATAAGTGAGGAAAATGATAGAGAATGTTGTGGACATTGCTAAATATAATGATTCAAGGAGCAAAGAAGATGGGATAGAGTTATGCCAAGGTGATTGTATTACAAGCTTATCGTACACTAATGAACAATTAAAGTGGTTTTGTGTCAGTAGTTGACTTTTTAAAAGGTATTTGATTAAAAATAAAACAAATTAAGATATTCAAATAAAAGTAAATCCAAAAAATATGTATTTTGAAACGCAGCAAAAATAGCATATTTTTAAGCGCATTTAATTCCTGCCACAATTTACAATTATGTGAAAAAATATTACAACTTTACTGGGTTAAAGAGTTTATATTTGATTCAGAACAATAATAAAATATTCAATTAAAAAAGAAATTTAAAGAGTAAGAGAAATTTTGGATATGAATCAAAATTAAAAATCTTAAGACTTATACAGGCTTATTCTACAAATAATTTAATCGTTATTGAAGCCATAACATGCTCTAAAAATGTATATACAAAATAATGTGGCTAGAGTTATCCCCTCACCTTGCCAGTGATGATGATAGTCACAGGTCCGACTGAGCGCCACGCTCAAAGCGACAGCCAGAGGTGTCAAGCATACACACATACGCCAGGACTTTCCACGCCCCAGACTGTTGAACACATGGAGTTTGCCTGCCAGGTAGAATGCCACAAAACCCATGCTGGCAAATGCGACTGAAAGATTTCATCTCTGTACTTTGAATATTTTGATGAGATGGAGTTAAAAAGTTTGTAGAAGGGGGGAGGGGGGGGGGGAGAACAATGTTTCGAAAACTTTGACTCTATTTTGAATATTCATTCATGTTTATTCGAAAGTAAAATTCCATATCCAACAATTATGAAGCTTCGCCAAAAAAATTTAAAAATTTAAAAAAAACATTTTAATGGTTAATAAGGAATGATTAAGATTATTAGTAGAAGAATTCAATCATTGGTAAAGTTGACAAATTGTGTTAATTTAGCATGAAAAAACATGGATATATATATATGATGTAATATTATAATAATAATAATATAGGCATTATACTTTGAATTATGAATTAAAACGTTTTTGGTAATAATAATCACAAGTTATAATATCTTATGATGACATATATAATACAATCATTGAAGTTTTAACAAACATCTAAAAAGTTTGAAACACATTCAAAATTGTGGACTTTTGAGTAAAATTTCATTAAAACAGTGATATGATAAGATGATGTAAATATGCATATATTACTTGTGTTGTGTTGTATTGGGAATTAAACAGAATTGTTTATAAAATAATTCTTTTTAAAAAGAAATGAAAAAAGATACATAAAAATTGAATTCTTTCCTTAACTGAATCTCCTGTTTCAGGGATATTGCTGCAATCCCTGCAACGTTTTGAGCTTCTACATGTTTCAATACTGCAACGAAATCATCATCAGGTCTAATGAAAAAAGAACACCACCAATAAAATCGAATTGTTCTTTTTTCATTAGACCTGATGATGATGCTAAATTAACATTTGTCAACTTTACCAAAAATTGAATTCTACTACTAATAATAAAAAAATAAAGTTAAGAAGACAAATTTATGTTCACCCTCTCCCCCATTTTCTGCCATTATTTCCATCAGAAGAGAATAAAGACCAAATGCCATTTGGTGTTTTATTCTATTTTGTTGAAGAATGGGACTGATTGAACTACACCAAAAATGTATTATTATGTGTTTTGTTGTGAACTTTGAGACCTACAGTTTTCTGGCAAATGTGTAGGCCTTGCCATTCTATCCTCTTTTCAATATTTGATTTAAAATAGCTGTTTGACCCCATTTTTCCTTTGTATTTTATTATATAGTATGAAATAAAGTGCATTAAGTAAAGTATAAGTAATGAATAAAATTATAGAATAAAGCACAAATAAAAGTAAAAACAAAATGTGTTATTGTTTTTACTTTTATTTTTGTTTGATTTTTACACAATTCTATCATTTTATTTATTGAATAGTAAATGTATTTATTATAGAAAAAGGAATATTTTCGATAATTTAAAATAAAGTGTAGCTATGAAAGTGATATGAAGTTGGAAGTATGAAGAATTGAAAAGAGAAGCTGTTTTTTGTTTTGTTTTTATCAAGGCCTAGCCCAGATTCCTTCCTTTTTAAATTGTGCTAAGTAATTTTAGAGTATTTCTAAACTGGTTTAATATTAAGTAATATTATGGTATAAATGTACTTTAACATAGTTAACTTTGATATTATTTTACTATGATAGTTGTATTATTTGATAAGTATTGATATTATCTATGAACATGAGAGATCACATCACATGACTTAACGTAAAAAATATATGAAAATTACCCGCCTCGGTGGCGTAGTTGGCTAACGCGCTAGTTGTGTTGAGCTCGACTGCTGAGGACGGGGAGATCGAGGTTCGAATCTTGGTCGGGTGAACTGAGGGTGGTTTTCCCTAAATGGTTTTCCATTCTCCCTCCACGCAAATGTGGGTTCACTTCCTCTAATTCAACCTTTCTATCTCCCTCACCATACAACCGGCTAGCCCGGACAGGTGGTCAATAATGGATGCGCGAGGGAACGGGCTGGGCCAACCTCGAGTGTTCGCTAAGGCTGCCGGGAAATGTGAAATATAAAATTTCCGGCACTAGATGGTTCCACATGCCAAGAACACTGTTTTGGGGCCTTCCAAGGCATTCTAGTCACATGTTCTTTCATCATTGAACACCCCTCCCTCCTTTTTCTCTCTTTGTGTCTACTTTGTGTATAACCGCTAATTTCCCCCTATCTGAGCAAATGGTATCAAATAAATATCGCCAGGAGATCGGTGGACAAATCACTCTTGGCAGGATATCCATCTTGCGCACGTCTTTGTGTCCGAATAAATGTAAAAACTAAATTAAATTTCAGCTTTTGTACATCCAAATTCCTTCTCGGCCTAAATATGTTTAATATTCAGAATCCTTCCGACTTGTGGAAATTATAATAATGTTTAATATTCAGAGTCCTTCTGGCAAGGAAAGGTAGGTTCTGTTTTGGTAGTCCTGTTGACTTGTGGATAGAGTTAATAATTTTGCAAAGTAAATACCAGAGATGTTTTCTGTTGAATCATATATATATATATATATATATATATATATATATATATATATATATATATATATATNTATATATATATATATATATCTTGTTTATAAATAATACTTACACTTATCTATATATCTTGTTTATAAATAATACTTACATTTATCTATATATCTTGTTTATAAATAATACTTACATTTATCTATATACCTTGTTTATATATAATACTTACATTTATCTATATACCTTGTTTATATATAATACTTACATTTATCTATGTTGACTTCACTTTATTCCTATTTAACTAAGTATTTTGCACTTTCCTGGAAATTTTCTTTGACTATTTTCTGGTTATTCTATTTCTTTGTTGATTTAGCGCAATAATGCTGAATGGGCTACTGAGAAACATGAGCCAATATATTATATAAATAATAAATTCGTTTTTAATGGCCTATGTGCTCACTCTGCATTTATTCTCGCCTTATTTTATAACTTTATATTTTGTATGCCTGCCTTTGTCCTGGAGGATGAAAAGGGGCTACATCTGCATCCATCATACTTTTTTTTTGAGGAAAAGTTAAAATTTCTAAAAAATGTATAAAATATATGTTTACAAGGAAAACCTCTTTTCATTTTATGAGGTATTATACTTGGAATAAGGTACAAGAAAAACATTACGATTATTTAAATTTTGTGGGTTAGTTCTTCAATGATCCATATTAAGTAAACACCTGCTCTACATTTGATGTTACACCTCCGACTTGAAAGGTTGGGCCTATACTTACAAGAGGAATGTCCGCTGGGGAAGCTCTTTCTACCTTCTGTCACTACAGCCAACTCCCCCGTGCACTTGAGCTCTGGGTTCATCTGGCCATCAGGGAAACACCGCCAGAAGAAGTCTGGCCTCGGCCGACCTAGAACACCAAACAACTTTTGTTAAAAAGAATGGATCACGAGAATCATTCATGGAAGAATTTATACATGGGAAAATATACAGATCAATATTTTCGTAACTATTAACAGGTTTGAAGATTTTGGCATATTTTAGTAATTTTGGTGGTTAATTGTATTAAAATTAGGGGTGGGACCTTTGTATGATTGAATCCTTAAAAACATTCAAGATCGAGTTTGAAAATTCAAATCTGTTTTTAATTTCAGATTTTAAATCAGAATTTGTTTGGATCTCTTCTTCTGTTTATCGGTAGTTTTGACCAATATAATTATAGAACAAATTTAACAACAAGGTCGAAGACCATTTATTCGCCACTTAATTAAATGTAGGCTATGAATGCATTATTACAAAAAAAATTAACATTTAGTAACTATTTCTAGTTTCCATAGAGACCTAAGAGTTATAATAATAAAGTAAAACTCTTATGTTTACCATGTTTTGAAGATTCCAATTCAAGATTCATAGCTGTAAATGAAGATTAAGATTTGACCCATCTTTAATAAATATAAATGAATAAATATATAGGCCCTGCCGTGATTCTAATGGGTTCTTTGAATATGTGAATCTTTCTTTAAGGATATTCAAGATTTTAAAATTAATTAAAAGATATATTTGGATATTTATAGCGATATTATGCTGTTTATTGGTAGTTTATTACAACATCATTTTAGGACAAACAAATGTCATAGCTAGGTGGCAATGAACTAATTATCTTAGCTAAGAAAAGATTATAAGAATGCTTTTATAAAAAAACAGCATCAGCATTTGACATTCTTGAAACCAGTGGGTACACTGATAAAGGCATCGTACAACATCTTAGCTCAGTCGATAGTGTGTCTGTATACGGAGCTAAGGATCTCAGATTCAATTATAAAGACATTGATCTGGTTTTATTTGGTTTTCCAGCAACAAGGAGCAGGTCAAGGTTCAAATTCTTGCTGGTTATAGTGACTTTTTTAAATGGTTTATTAATCTTCCTCAATACAAATTCAGGAACATTTCCTCTAAAACTACATCATCTCCATACTTAATAATAATTTCACTTGAGTGGGAATGTAAAAGCACGTGTGTACCCGCTTGAAAACCAACCTTGGTCTCCCAATCAGCTAACCCTCTCACTTTTAAACCAGACTAGATGAGCCTAACATTTGATTTGTGTTGCCACATATGGGGCAACACATACTAATGTCAAGACTCATACAAAGTGGACTTATTTTTGTTTTATAAAAACACAACTTACCTACGATAAGTTTAACAATATTTGTGAAGACTCCATTGAGGGAGAGAGAAAGGGAGCAGCCAAGAACAGCCTGGCTGGCGTCGACACGGTCCTTCTGCATTAGGAACACTACAAGTATCACGAAGGTTGGTGTCCCTAATACCAGCGGCTGGAACAGGAACATAAAAACTAATACATGAAGGAGCCAATTCCTGCATGTGATTAGGCTTAATTAACTTAGGCCTACCTAATTTATTTTTGCCTGAGTTGTCCTAACTTAAAGTTTATTTTTACACAAATATTGTATTTATCCCCCTCCTCCTCTTCCATTTATCTCTCCCAAGTTCATAAATAAATATGCTTTAGAAGGGCTTATTTTACATTTATATAGGAAATTATTAAACATTTCTTGCCTTGGTGGCGTCTGCTAGTTTAGTGTTGAGCTAGACTGCCGAGGGCAGGGAGATCAAGGATCGAATTTCATTCGGGTGAACTGTGGGTGGTTTTTCCTAAATGGTTTTCCACTCTCCCTCCACATAAATGTGAGTTCACTTCCTCTCTATTCAACCTTCCCAATTCCTAACCCATTAGCGTAATTAGTACTTAAGCGTATAACCCAAACAGGTAGTAAGATGCGGTGCTAAGTATATATATCAAATATTCTGGTTTATGACAATATTGTTAATCATTTGGAAAAGATAATCATAATAAATAAAAGAGCCTCAAATGTATAATCTTATTCTAGAGGCCATTAATAATAATTCCACCTTCTACAAATGACACGTTAAACATATGGTAACATAGGTCTAATGAAAATGTTCAGCCTTGAACTTATTAGGAATATTGACATGAAGTATTATGTGCTCCTGAACTAAAAAAAAAAGTTTTTTTTCACAATTTATCTGTACCTGGGATCTAGTTATATAGCCAAAATGAGGTGAAATCTTTCGTCCAAACTTGATACAGTAGCCCCGTGGCTTCTTTGGTGCTGACTGACAGCTCACAGCTGACTTCTAACAGTCAACATTTAGATATATACCTACATTTTGACTGTCAGAAGTGACAGCTGCTAAACACATGTTTTTGCAGATCATATGGTTCGGCGTAGGAATAATTAATTTGGTCTGGTAACTTTACAAAGCTTTTAGCTGTCAGCTGTGAACTGTCAGTCAGCACCAAAGAAGCCATAGGGCTACTGTAGATGTTATAAGATCATAACTCAAAATAAAATCATGACTAATTCTAACTATAAAATTAGTGGCAATTTACTGTTGACTAATATTTTAAAATTAAAAATGTTCTAACATGACTAACAATTTTGTTTAAAATTGATATTTGGGAAGTGGTTTATATGATAAAATACATCATATACTTGGGTTTTTTTTACACTTAACGGTACTAGTTTAATATGTTGCAAACAAGTATTTATTGTTCACACTAAACCCTTTTTTTCCCAATCTCTGCACCTTGCAGGTCCTTCATACTGAACAAAAAATTTGTCAGCTGTATTGATTAAAAAAATGTTTAGGAACCCCTGCAATGTCATCATCTAAAACAGGGAACATCTGTAATGTTTGTAGCTGTTAAATAGTGTTCTTCCTATCAGAATACTATTATAACAGAAGGTTCTTTATTAAAACATTGGTTGAAAGTGACTAATATTAACCTATTCGAAAATAATAATTATGTGCTTAGCTATACTAGGGCTTATACCAGTATTATAGTAATAAAAAGTGTAAGCAAACAATTCTAATAGGTACTTCCCTGAGAATGACTGTATAATTGGCATTTTTGTAGCTTATCGAAAGAAAAAATATATTAATAAAAGTGTTGTGTGTTTTTCTTATGTGGATGTGAAAAAAAGATATATTATAATACATGAAATAATAAATTAAAAAGTATTGTGTCTTGTTATAACTGGTCACTAAAATTAATAATTAATTTCTAAGTGATACAAAATATAAGTTTTAAAATAAAACATTTCTAGTTTGTAAACATCTTAAGATGGGTTGTATGATTCCATCAACAATCCTTATTTTGGCTTGGTGCCATCTTAATTTATAGATATAGTGGGGTATTTTAGAATCTGTCGTTTGAAAAATATTTTTAGGAAGCTACAGGGGCCATTTCCACAAAAAAATAAACATACAAACAGTTATTTTCATAAGTTTATGTTCCAATAATATAAAAACTGTTAAAAGAATGTATTAAAAACATATTGTCTGATGTAAAAGTTTTGATTGCCAAAAGTAACAACAACTCAACATATGGTCTCTCAGATAGTATAGCTTGGGATCCGATACCTAAGATCAGTAGGTAGCATGTCTGTCTACTGAGCTAAGGGAACTGGTTTTGATTCTCGGCATAGCCAAAAAATGTTTCATTGGTGAAATGGGGGTTTACCCTTTCACAGTGATGAATTAATGACCGGGGACTGGATGCTGTGCCTGTCCTAATCTTAAGGTAGATTATAAGGCATATAAAGCCATGACGGGCCTAGCAAGCCAGTAGTGAAAAATATATTGCTTGAATAATCAGCTGACCCAGGCCACAGTTGGGAAATCGTAATGGATGTAAAGTAAAGATAATATAGTTTGGCGAATGGATACATGAGAGTAGTTCTGGTAGCTTTTCCTAGCTGTCAGTTACCCACACTCCCAATGTAGAGCGACTTTAGCTATGGCCATAGGTGATGAACTTTAGATTTAATAGGGTTGGAATGTTCCAATTGAAGAAATGTATGTGGGAATATGCCACTACTTTTGTATTTTAAAATATCCATACATTTTTTGGGTAGAGATAGTTAACTAGATATATATATCTAGTTGAGAGTTTATTGCATAGCTATCATAAGTGCCTTAAAAAAGAGAATTAAAAACAAAATTAAATACCCAAAGCTAAAAATAAATAGAAAATAATCCCTTTGCTTAGGACAGAAGATTAATACATTTATATATATATAAGTCTCAACATGAGAAAACCAACTCTAAGAGCAAGAATCAAATAAATGACAACTTAATAGATTAATCTTGATTATAAAATGGTAAACAAATAACTCCTTAAGCAAAACTGTGCAACATACAGTGAAGCTCACCATTAAAATCAAAAGACAGGCAAATATGGGCATACCTATGAAACTCCGCCAAAATGAGGTACATAATGAAAGGAGCTGTGCAACCAGTGAATGCCCCATTTTTGCCTGTCACAATTACCTGGTATTCTAACCCCGACATCTCCATCACAGGCAGTTTATTAAGTTTATTGTATGTGTTAGTACCAATTATTGTCTTAATTGCCGGTAAGTCAATAGGCCTACTTACCCATAGAATGGTGGTAGGTACATAACTTTCACTTCGAGGATTTTTATATAGCCAAAGTTCATCTGGATGAATTTTTCTAGAAAAAGGGGTAGCACCCTCCAGCTCTCTGCAGCAGAATACAGTGTGTTAATATAATGTAGACATATTATTCAGCACTCTAGATGATATTCCTTTTAACATGGTTTTTGTAGGTAGGGTCTACTGACAATTATTCTTTCATGCATTCATTCACCCCCAAGTTTTAAACCTGCAGTAGCATTCTCATAAGCTTAGCCATCAAATATATTAATTTACTCACACCCTTTTATGGTGTATTAAATGATAAGGTGCTTGCACACCATTCCCCAAAACAAAAATCCACCTTAACATAATAGGTTGAAATTCAAAACTCAAATTCATCACTTGAAAACTATTATTTTAAATATGCAGATAAGCCAGATGAAAATAGTGAAAATTAGACGTCTCATGCAATTATTAGAAAAAGAGAATAAGGGGAGCGGGGCTTTCAAGTTACATAGCCTACACCTAAAAGATGATCTTATATATATTAATTGTGAAAAATACAAGTGATGTTTAAAATTTAAACAAAAATCATTAGCCTAAAGTGTTAATATTGTTATTATGCTTTTCCTAATTTCAAATAAATATTGTGTCAGGCCTCAGCCTATAAAATTGTAAAAAAATATTTTGATGAAAGTTAAAATGGCTGAAAACTACATTAGCCCCGTGACTTCTTTGGTGCTGACTGACAGCTCATAGCTGACTTTTGACAGACAACATTTAGGTATATAACTAAATGTTGACTGTCAGAAGTGACAGCTGCTAAACACATGTTTTTGCAGATCATATGGTTCAGCGTAGGAACACATAATTTGGTCTGGTAACTTTAAATCTGTCAGTTGTGAGCTGTCAGTCAGCACCAAAGAAGCCATGGGGCTAATGTATATCTATTCAGGTAGCCTAAATAAAAATTATGATGAGTAAATAAACTCAGGGCACCGGATGGAGTCAAACCATGGTACCCTATATTTAGTCAAGATCTTTTAACTTGTGAAGTTAACAAATTATTACGTACATGAATATCCATGCCAGTATGGCTCTTACTACAATTTCCAACCATATGCTACCATCAATACCCCTCCCGTTATGCATTTCAAACAAAACCTTAAGAATACAATATTTTTAAGTTGTATACAAAAGTGACAGCCATTGAATCTAGAGAGAAGCAAATCTCCAATATTAATCTATCACTAGTTTTATGTCACGTTTGAAATCATAAATGGAAATAAGAAATTCCCATGTCAGTAGACTCGAAGAAAATAATAGATAGATTTAAACTTATTGAGAAATGTTTTCAGAAGAGAAGATGGAAAAGCGGCAATAGGCCTAAAAGTCAGTTGGCTTGAATTCAGTTAGCCTAGAAGTCATTTGGCTTTAAGTTATTTGAGGGATACGACACTTGGCCTAAAAATTAACTTCACAAAAGTCACTTGGCCTAGATGTAAGATGTAAATTAACCTAAGGTTATCTTCGGGAAATAAAAAGTACTGTTAGTTGTTTCATCTGAATATAGAAAGCACAACTGATGCGAGATAGTTAGAATAACCTAGATATAATGAGTACTCGTAGAATGCCATTTTGAGGGTATGATGTCAGAGCCTACAATTTTTTCTTACGGATAAAACTGAATTTTACACGTTAATTATGCATGTATTTAGAACTAAATTAATTATATAACGAATGTTTATGTAGTCATAAAAGCTTAAAATATACAAATATTAAAGTGAGAGTCCATAAAAAAAATTGCACAACTTTAAGTAATTACCAACTAGTAGTATAGACACGGGTCTATTCAGTGACCTTGGAAATTGTACCGGTATGTTCGGTAACTGTAATTATGACGTATGAGGGTAATT
>CABFVX010006889.1:6974-35849 GCA_902151425.1 Timema shepardi
TATGAGAACCCCACGTGATGGGGTGAAGAGAAGGGGAAAAGATCCTTTTTATTCTGGAACATTGACTCGCGTCGGCCAACATCGTTCACGGCGCTTTCAGTTGATTGTAGTTCGTTGTCCGGCGCGGAGCTCTTGCCTGAGGTCACGCCCAGCCAGTTCCCTCGATGTTGTTGTTTTCAGCGGGGCATCAGACTCGACGGAAGAGTTGGTGAAGTAGGTATGTAAACAAACACACAAATGTTACGGGCGTAGCATTCAACACTATTATCTCATTTGTTAACTCTTGACGACTTGTTTGTAACACAAAAAATATTCGTGTTTTACATTTGAACGGGGCTAAGCCAGATTAGCCCGTTACAGTTTAGTTGTTATTGTAGGACTATAAAACAACCACTGGCCAACCTTTCATCTATTTTCCTGCCTCCATCGTGGAAATATGTTAATGGAATAATGTTTGCATATTAAGTTAGTTCAAAAGTTAGAGGGAAACAAGCCACAAGACTTTCAAGTCACGTGATCTAATCCACAGGTATTGGGAAACTACAGCCCGCTGGCCAAAAGCGGCCCGCCACCTGT
Organism: Timema shepardi; assembly: GCA_902151425.1. Taxonomy (NCBI): domain Eukaryota; kingdom Metazoa; phylum Arthropoda; class Insecta; order Phasmatodea; family Timematidae; genus Timema; species Timema shepardi. The sequence continues at coordinate 7,551 of CABFVX010006889.1, forward strand.
TTTGTTTGGCTCTCGAGATAAGAATGGATTTTATACATTCTGAATCAAATCCTGAAAGATTTTTTGTGTTTTTATAAAAGTTCAGAATTCATTTCCACATTTCAAATCCATTTAACCGTTTAATTGGTGAGCTTCCTCCTAACCTTCAAATGTAAGTTATTAATCTGCAATATGGTGCAATGCTAAAAGGCAAGTTTCAAGAGAATAATATGACAGTCTTCTATAAATGTCTTCTGAGCAATGAATATAGCCAATCAAGATCACATTCTCGGGGTTTTATTTCTGTATTTGGCAGCATCTACTAAATTAAAAAACACTTTCAACGATTAAATACGTAAAATATCAATACAAGTCAACATTAACAAGTGAAACTTTCCAATGAGTTTTGATGATAAAGATAGGCTACCTTTCAACTCCAATTTATTGAAATGTTCTTTCAAAAAACGCAAGTCCATTCTTCTCTTTAGTAGAGTTGAATTTCAAACAAATTCAGTCTATTTATTATTATTATTATTATTATTATTATTATTATTATTATTACGATTCAAAAGTTTAGTAAATTTGTGAAAACGTATTGTTTCTTGTTATTTATGTAGGCAATCCTACCTTCATAAATAGACTTGAGATTACCTCTTAGCCCCCAGGAATTAAACTATTTACTATTTTGCCCTTTGGTTTTGCTCTTTTGCCATTATTCTAAGGGTTCAGGTAGTTGAAGGTTTAAATACCGCCCTTAACACAATATGTGGATAGATTACTAGATATTTATCGTTACCTCTTAACAATAACTTTGGGAACCTTCTTTAAAACAGTGGTTATATACTAGTACAAACAAACCACTCTTTTCACGACGATAGCGTACACGGCATTCAATCCTCCACTCATTTAACTATGATGCACCAGGCTCCACACCTAATAACATGTAACTATGATGCAAACAGGCTCCACACCTAATAACATGTTGCCGCGCTACTCTCGGTCTACCAAGTAAGACTATGGGACAACCGATGCTTGATGATTAAATATAAACAATTGTAATAACGTAAAACAATAGGCAATTACTTATTTTTTATTAATGGCTATAAAACTTTTTTTAGGAACAAAATTGACGTTCGAACGTTTAGTTCATATTTATAACTACTCAGGAATCGAATCCCTGTGTCCTCTCTGACATATAATAAAATGCTTTAATTTTACTATAGCCCACGAGTCGGCAAGGTGGTTCTCGCGGGCGCCACGGCACCCTCTTGGCAGGTTCTAGAAGCCCACCTAATATTTTGTAATTATTTATATTTTTTGTTAAGTAGTTTTGTTTGATAAATCATAAGATGATTGTTAAGTCTTATTTAAATTAAACTTCTCTGTTATGTAATTAATAATAATTAGTCCTCTATTTTATATCCCATTGATATTTTTTTTTTCGAAATAAGTATTTGACAATAAGGCCATTTTATAACATACTTCAAATTTCAGGCTCTAATATTTAAATCTAAAAAAGGATAATATTATAGCTTACGTTTTGTTTATTAGATTTGAATTAATCATGTATATTTTCAAATAGTCACTTATAAATACATAAATAAAAGGTGAAAATGCAAATATAAAAATCGACATCATTCTTGGTGTAGTTACATTTGTGACTTAAATGTGTAACGATTCAAATATACAAACTTTTATTTAATAAATCTTCTTTGTAAGTTTTCTTGGAAATGATGCGTTTTAAAACATCAACAAACATATCATATATATATATATATCTATATATCTGGTAACGAGTGTTTTGGAGTTACGTCTTGATTAATTCTATGCATTCAGTTAAAAAAGTGAATAGTGTATCTTACAGAAATAAATAATACACTTAAGCAATCGGCCACCTATAATATGATCTTTAATTAACATATAAAAGGCAAAGTATAGAGCCTAGTTAATAGTAACTAAAGAATAAAAGTTCCCTCTTAAATTCAACATTCCTAATCCCTTAACTATTATCGTATTTAGTACAAAAGCGTATAACCTGACGAGGTGCTAGATGAAAATAATAATAACAATAATAACTGTCAATATCGGCGGCCGTTAAATAAAAGGGTTGTTATCTGATCTAACAACGCTGAAGCCTCGCAGTCCGGAATAACTCCCAGTGACAGTTGACAAGACGTTCCGGGAGTTAGTAAGGCGCCGTACCAAGTAGACTGGTAGTGGAGTTACCTTACCTCTGTCCGCATTTAGTTTAGAAGGAAAATACCCACCGTCTTATTTACATCGTTGGTTAAATTTGGGTCCACGAACAGTTACTTAATGTGTTGACCCTTCTAAAACAGATTCCAATGAAATAGAGCACTAAAGAAGGACTAATAAATGAAGAAAGGATTGTAAATCGAAGAAAAAGAAAGATAAACATTATTATTGTATTAGTTTTATGAGTTTATTCAGTCGCAAGAGGGTACTACTGTTCTCTAACACGTCTTTCTTGGGAGGACCTATTTTTTTACCTCTCCTGACTATCAGAATATTCACTAAAGAAGTAGAGATGAGGATATGTACCCGTGTTTCCGGTGAGAAATAGATTGATGGTAGCAATATAATAAATATCTCTCCAGTAAACTGTGCCAGAGTTTGGACTCTGCCCTCTTCTTCACTGGTAAAATTGAAAGGACGGTAGTGACGCTTTTCGGGGAGAAAATCTATTAATTTAAGTTCTTAAAGTTGTTCATGCTTATATTAGATTTATTGTTTTGTTTTTAAACTTTTCTTGAATTTACTCGCAACCTAAGAATGATAAGAAATAAAATTAGATATAATATTTATGGACAAACATAATCATCAATATATTCCTTTATCTAAATATAGTGTTAGATTTTAACGTGATTTGGCTTGATTATTTTTATTTATCACTCCATCACTCTTTGTAACTCCATGAAAACAAGGTAGGGGTGGGGAGAGTTATAAAAAAAAACCTTTTATATACATTTTAAGATCGAAATTTGGCTGGCAGGTAGAAGTACAACTATATATACAGAAATTATTCTTAAAACTATGTGTTTAAATGGGAGTTAGAGAAATTATGATTAGGGAGGATAAGGGAAAATTTTCAAAAAACAATAGAAACAATTTATTTGATAAGCTGAGGTGCTTACTAGAGTGATTCTTTCAAATTAATTCATGTTTAATTAGTAAATTTAAACTATTTCTTTTGTTGTTCATTTCAACAATGTCTCCGCGTAAGCGAGCAAATATTGATGCAACGACTGCATATATATATATATATATATATAAATAGATTTTACTTCTTATAGGTAGTAGTTAATTTGTGGCTTCATCAACATACAAAGTTCTCGCCTCAAACGTGTCTGAAATTGTATTTTTGCTAGTTTAGATCAGGGTTTCTCAAACTGCGAGGCGCGAGGGGATTTCAGATGAGGTGTGAACCAATTTTTCACTTCCTTCGACTTGCTAAATTATGATTGACTAAAAAATTAATATTCCGTTGGGCTTATGAAGCAATAAAATCAATTAATATATTACAAAACTTTACTATTCTTAATAAACTTCTACAAGCTCTTTTGTCAAAAAATAAAGAAATCAATTAAATAATAAATGTCTCATTTTTGTATTTTAACGTAAAAAAGTTATTTTATTCTAAGAATAAGTGTCTTAACAATTACTTTTAATGTTCATGTAAGGCACAAGAGCATAGAGTTTGAGAAAACCTTGTTTAGATGATTTGCTAAAAATAAGATAAGTTACCCAACTTAAATGTGAGCGAAGCCGTGGGCAAACTCAAGTAAGTTAATATGATTATAAAAAAATGAATGATTGATTAATTCATTTAGCAAAATTAATAAACAAATATACTAAGAAAGACTGTTAAAATATACTTTGGCACTTAAAAAAATTCAAAATTCAAAATAAAACAAAATTATTAAATAATTAATTAATAAAAAACGGTACGGGTACAAAACTTTTTATTTCTGGTACAAAACGGTACAAAAACTAGTACAAAATCTTGGCAATGTAAAAAGTTCAACATACAAAAGTGGTACTACAGGTTAATGGACGTGCTGCTATACCTTGGGAAGTAGTAAATTGAGAGAAGGCAAATGTATTTTGAAACGGTAGTATATACTATTTAACTAAACACTACACATCTCGCCATCTATTAGCATCACTACAAATTATAACGAATGTTTCCGGAGACAGCAAAACACATTTTAATAAATGGTCTAAAAATTAACTTTACAAAAAGTCATTTGGCCTAAAGGCATTTGGTCTAAAGGCATTTGACCTAAAAGGTATTTAGCCTACACTTTAGGCCAAATGACGGGTACCCATTAATTATTCATAGTAAAAATATTAAAACATATTTAACATATATGTTTTTCTTTAAGTTTATTAATTATTTACCCATTAATCAATCAATCATTCAATTTAATTCCTCAATATTAAAAAGGAATTTTCTATTATATTTTAATACTTTGAGCCACTGGTTGATATATTATTTGACGAAATTACACTATAAATGCTAAACAAGATCAATTCATAGCATAGGGCCTTATAAACAGATAGGGCTCCGATAATAATGTTAGTTATTTGAACACAAAAAATAAATATTAGTAGTATGTATGATTTTATAATGGTTGAAAATAAATTTATATTAATAACTTCCAAAGTCATAACCATCATCACTATCAACTTTTTCCACCCTTTGGAGCAGTCAGTTTAATAAAATGCATACAATTTCTTCTCTCCTTCTACCATTATTATTCTATCACTTGCACACTTTCTGTTATATGATCATCTCTTTTTTTCTTGGCCTCCCTGTGGTCTTTTTCCTATAAACTCCATTTTCATAATTTTCTTTGGAATCCTCGCCTTCTTCATCCTCAATACATGTCCAAACCATAATAATTTCACTTTCTCAACTATCTCCTGTACTTGCTGTACCTCAACATTTTCACGGATAACTTCATTCTTAATTTTAATTCCTCGTGACAGCTAGCATGCTCCTCACAAACTCCATTCCTATGGTCTCAAATTTCTTAGTCTTTCTTACATTCAATGTCCATCTTTTTGGTGTATATATGACAACGGGTCCAAGTATGTCCTGTACATCACTTCCTAACACTTAAATAGCACTTTTATTCTTCACAGCAGGTCTCTTATGCACCTATAGAACAATTCCTCCTGCTGTCCTCTTCTCATTAGATCCTCTATACATCCAATTTCCACCTCAATCTTGCTTCCAAGATATTCAATATAGTTTTCATCTCCACTCCATTTAACATTATAGCTTTACTAGAACTTGTCATCTTCCTTTTCATTACCATCACTTCATATTTTAACATTCTAGATTTCATTCCAGTGTTTTCAACCTCCTCATTCCTTTCATGTACTGCTTCTTTCCTCTTCCCCTTCTATCGTGTCATCAGCAAGCATAATCGCTTTCATTTTACTCTCTTCAAGATCTCCTGCTATATTATTTATGACCATTACCACTACCACTACAATTAGTAATAATGAATTATCATTCTCCGGCTTCACTCCATTTCTCATTTGGAACCACTTCGTCCTCCCACTATCAGTGTTACCATAACTTATTTTATTATTATTCATGCATTTCATTTAATTTAATACTCATATTTTCCCATTGGCTTCCTTCATATATTTCCAAACATTATTCAGACCTACGCTATCTTACGCCTCCTCCACATCCAATAATATCATTACCGAGTCTTTCCCATATTCATACCTTCTTTCCATCAGCTGTCGTAGGGCAGAGATCAAGTTTATCGTAGACCTCTGTTCGCTAAATCTGTGCGGTTCCTCTCTCCACTTTTCTTTCATTTAAATTCTTATTCTCTCTTCCAGTATTTTCTCATATATTTTTGTACAGTGGCTCATCAGCGTTATCCCAAATTATTTTTAACCTCTTGCTATCTACTTTCATTGAAAATGAGTATTTTAATTTCCATTTTTTCAAAGTGAAGTGTTTATTTTGTGTTAGAATTCTGAAACTAAATGATCCCCTTTCAGGTTAAATAAAGTGTTGTGCTCTTTAGGATATTGTTAAAATAAAACATTCAATAGGTGAAAATGTAAATACATATTTTAGTTTTTTCAATATAATATTTTAACAAACAACGCAATTTCATTGTATTAAATGCATATGTGTCCCTCTACATAAAATTACAAATTTCTATCGAAATAATGGTTTTAAAGTAAGTATTATTTTATTATTAAACACTTCATATTTGATTTCTGTTTCTGAAATTATAATAAAACATGCCCAAGAAGGCATAGATTTTATCTCAATAGACCCTTTAGTTCGTAAAATTATTGATTCGGTAGGCCTACTCCTAACGGGCTTTATCGCTTCATTATTTAAAAATAGTGATATTTACTCAAAAATCTTAATTGATGTGAAACGAAATATTATACACTAGCAAACCCGAACATAAATTGCGTTATATTTAAGTAAATTATTTTTTGACTCCCGTTTTAAAATATTATTTTTTATGAACTAATGTTCTCATTTGCATATATGGACCAATAAAAGACCCATTATTATGGGGTCCTCAAGGTTCAACACTTCGTATTAAAATTTTGAATTTCGATTAAAATTTTAGAAATTATATTGCGAGTTATGTGCAGCGCACTACTATTTTATTCCTCATTTTTAAATTACGAACAATTAAAACATTTATATTGACTAGTGAATGTAAAATAATTGAGATAGAACAGTGCTGTATAAACCTTTTCCCCTAAACGTTAAAAAAAGATATATATATATACAATTTCTGAGAGACTTGATGTATACAAATTTTCCCCAAAGCTTTTTCTTCTTCTGTAAAGTAGGCATAACGTAGAAGTAATTTTCACGGGAAAGTGAAAATAGCTATTTATTTATGATATTAATAATTTTAATCAAAATTATTAGAGCCGATTTTGAAAATATAGTTTTTTTCTTTTTTGCAATTAAATAAACTAATCTTAATTCTAGTGTTAGGCCGACATAAAAACAGACGACATTACAAAAACTACTTTTTAGGGTTCGAGAGGAACAAGACACGTCGACGTCCATCAACACCTTGGGCAAAATTCTTTTTATGGTCGCAATACTTAAACTTTAGTGTTAGAAAAGTTTAAAATTATTTATAAAATTGGGTATAGAATTGAAAATTATTGATTTTATAAAAAAGTATTTGGATAAAAGATTTATATTATAAATCAACTTTTATATTAACAATGATAATTAATTGAGGTACGAAGATATGAGAAAAAATTAAAATTTACGCTTCAGTAAGAAACTTTAAAAAATCATTTGGATGAAAAAATAAGTGTAGCTACTTGTTTGTCATATTTTTTGATCAATGCTTGGATATTAAATTTTATCAAAATCATTACATCCGATTTTAATAAAGTCGATTTTTTTTCTTTATTCGCCTGTAAGGATATTATGCTTAATTTTAGGGTTAGAGATCAAATTTCAAAAATATCAGGGTAACCCCAGGAAATCCAAATATATCAAGTTCTGGCCCGATCGGTAAATAGTTAAGCTCTACTCCGAGGTACAGACAGACATAATTAAAAAAAAACAACTTTATTATAGATGGGGACAGCGAGTGGGGTGTCATAAATAATCTACATTCATCAACATCACAAGTTCGATTATTTTGACGATCACATTACTTTTTCTACTATATGTGATGTAGCGAAAAGTAAAATTTTATTTAATAGATTATATCCATGCTATATTTGTGAAACCATCATATGATGACAAGATAATCCGTGTATATATTTTTTGAAATTAACTGAATTTTGTTACATATGTAGGTATAACAAAAGGTTTTAAAATATTCTTTATTAAATAAGGATGCGTCACCTCGATTAAGTCTAAATATTTAAAAATAAATTTAAACTAATAAGTTGAAAACAATTATTTTGATTAATTATCTAATCTCAAGACTCCTTAATGATTTGAGGGATTATCGGATTCGATGATTCTATTAACTCCCTGTTAAATTAAAAATAAAATCTTCAAATTGAATGATTATGAAGGGTTTTAAAATTCTAAGGAACTATTTTTTAAACAACACTAAATACTTGCAATGAATTTCTATTTCTGTAACGTATAATAATATTTGCTAAATTCTCACCTATAAGTCATATTAAACTCAGGAGTAACCCTCCGATAAGTATATAGGAGTAAGCAAGGACATGCCCGAGATCCAATGGTTTCAGGTCAACTATTTTACTTCTATTACGATCCGATAGCGTCAGTTCGTAGTCATCGTCGTTTAACCACTTTATATGGAGGCCTGCTTCAACTATTCGTTTGAAGACAATAGTTATCACGGTCTTGAAATGGGGAAACATGAGGAAAGTGAATAACAACACGAAAAGAATAAGGACACTCGTCCATGATGTGGATTAAAGAATAGCCTTAATCAAAATAGTCATTAAGTTTTATGTATATATTGCCATAATGTAATGCATCCAACAAAGCTACGGTTTTATTAAATGCAACCATGTCAAGGGCTGATTTGGTATTGTTTACAAAATATAATCTTTGTTCAAGAGATTTTACAAGTGTATCGTTGGGGTCTATACCACTAAATAAATAAGTATCATCATCACCTGTGCCATCTATTTGAGTTAAAGCTAACCTCAGTTGAGAATCAAACAATTCATCCAAAGTATTGATGTCGGAGTAGATAATTTAGTACCGTCAAGTAACTGGTCAGACTTCATGATATGCACCAATTAGAACTAGGCCTCGTAAACTGACAAGACATTACAAATATTTTTTGAGTCGAGGAAACAAATTTAAAATTCGTGGAACCACTCAAAAATATTCGAATAGTCTCCAAGATTGTTTCCATTTCCAAAGACGTATTCCATCTGAATAATTTCCAGATCAACATTATAATTGGTAGAACACCCAAAACTAGTGCCCAAGTACACCCAAGTGAAAGGGAGAAATACGTTCAGGTACTTTAGAAATCGTTGCGCTTTAGGAACTACAAATGCAAGACAAGCTTGATATAAAGATGGTGTTGAGGTTAATTGATTTCTTATATGCTTCATGAAAATTTTTCCAAATATATCTGGAACTAATTTATCAAAAGCATCGTCTCTTTTCCTGCCATAAACATCTACAACTTCATGATTCGTCCTAATGGTCATATACGTTGCGTTCATGATTTGTAATAACAATTGAAAACTATTATATACAGTCTTTAACTGACCTGATTTTAAAACCATGAACCATTCTTCCCTCCGAGAGTTTTATTTCATATCCATGAACATCCTTTAGTTTATTTCTAAAGATATCACCATTTTCGTTTTCCACTAGAGTTCTTGACCATTCCAAAAATGATCCCTTGTTTCTAAACTGGTTGAAAATCCACGCAGTTGTAGAGAGGCTTTGTGAGAAAGAATCATTGTATTGATAGTTTCTTGAGGAAATGCTATGAAAATAGACCACTACTACATTCAAAATATGATATTCTTCCCAAATCCTTTGGCAAGCTGTTTTCAACAGGTTTATTTCGTTTCCATCCTGTATAGTTATTATTAATATAAAGGGTGTTCTTGGTTTACCTAAGAAAGTGTTTACAAATCGTTTTAAACATGTCCAACATATTTGGTTGTAATTATCAATAAACCAAAATATTACCTTTGGTACCCCTATTATACCATTGAACAATAAATTATCTGAGAACATTTCTTCCAGGTCGGTTTGGTTCCCTTGCATTTGAAGAGTCAATGTTGGGAAGTATTCTACCAAGTGAACTTGCCTAAACAATTCGTTTGTTTGGTGTTGACAGTTTTCTTGTAGAGCGACGACCGCCAGAGGTCGAGGTCCACTTTTTCGAACAACATCAACGATGGAGTGAACAGTTTTGGTGAAATCATTAATAGAGTTGACTTAGCACAACTGGAGCGTGGAATTTCGTTTCAATGTTTTTTTACAAAATAGATAAACAAAAGTATATTTAAAACGGTCATAATATATTTTACTCCACCAATATTTATTATAAATGTTAACCTAATAGCTTTTATAATATAATAAGAGCTATTAGAAAATAATAATAATAAATAATATATACATAGTTAAAAATATCACAATACCACTGTTTCCGTTACATCGACACCTTTCTAGACACACTACCACAAACAAGAATATGTTATATATATACAACAATACTCATTAAATAGAAAGGTTTAGTTGGCTGGCACAAGATAATATAGCACACGTTTTATAAAAGTTTGTATTTAATGACTTGCATTTTATTAAAACAGAGAACTATATGTTTCCACAACAAACTGTACCAATTATCGCTTCAAGGTATCCTAAATTGGGTTAGTCAATCAAAACATCACTTACCCAATCTCACCGACTGGACGAGCGCGCGGAATGAACAACACGTCCACCTGTCTCAATAACAACATGGGCATCTAGAAAAGGATAGAAGCTCTGAGGCCTTGCTTGAAGATTCTCAACGCGTCTAGTACAGCGCACCTCCCCCCTTTCCATGTGTTTGAACTCTGTGATCCCCACCCTTGTGTAATCCCGTCTCGAGTGTTCGATGAGTGCCGCACCATATAAAAGACCGCCCATCAAGAGAGAGACCACTCTTGGGTTAGCCTTGGACACTAAGACGAGGCGTAGGCTTTGAGGACATACTTATACAATGTAAGGAGAAATTCTATTTCGGCACAAATAAATATTATTGTAATCTTTCTAAATTCCCGTTTGATCAGATTTACGTGTAAATATGGGTTTTGATAGCTTATATGAATCTTCGTTTCTTTTTACTGAACATTGAATTTTGACTTCACTTCTGTTTAGTATGGATTATAGAGAAATATGACTTTACTTAAAATAAAAAATTATTGTGGGGAAATTTATTCTTGAGTTAGTTTTGAGTTTTTTTCTAAAGTTAGTTTTGAAGTTTTCTATGTTAGTTAATTTGTGCGTATCAACTTTGATTTAAATTATTTACCTTAATAATTGGGTTTCGACGCTTGTTGACTTAGTATCAATATGGGGAAGTTATTTTATAATCTTAGGTCCTAGTTATTCAGTGTTAGAATGCATGACGTAGAGAACTATTCTTATCTATTTAACTTGATGATCTGGCTTAGGAGTTATTTTTCATAGTTATAGAATGTTGGCAGAGTGTTAATAATATTTAGGCCAGAAAATAATAGCAAAGTTAGGAATTACCCGTAACTTTAATGAATGGATAACTATGTTTATTTATCAGGATTTTGCAGTTAGTATAACATCTACTTTGGAGGATTCCGTAATAAGTTTTTGTTGTCATGCGTAGGCTAGTCATTTATGGGGAACCACGGAACTTTAATGTTGATAGCAAATTGTTATATTACTTTTCATGACTTGTACTAAAATAGATCATAGTGGAGAAATCTCATTTAAGATTTGATGTTGTCATACGCCATTTTGATAATGCTATGCATAGAAAATTAATTCACGTATGTTCATGAAAAGTTTTCTTATAAAAATAAATAAAAATAAACATAGATTGTGATTATTGCACTTCAGCCTTGACGGATATTGTATTGATAAAAGATTCTTTAAAGAAGTGTTCTGTTCTTTAATAAGATGTTGGCTGAAATAAAAGCAAAGTTTTCTTTAAGACTTAAACTTTTTACTATTCTAATCATGCCATTTATCCCTAAGTTTAGATATGTATAGTGTTAAGGTTCCTTATAACTTAGCCTTCAACCTCATCATATTAAATATAAATTGTTTTCTAAAAGGAGGACAGTGATATTTCCCGCTTCCTAGGAGTGAGTGGAGTGCGTTGGAGACGGGTTGTGTACCCTGCTATATTTCACTCCAAAAAAACATAATGTTAGTTACACTACGCACTCCTATTTATCTAAATTTTTGATAACATTAATTTTATTTTATTGTAATGAATCCCTCTTATTCAAGAGCTTGGATTACAAAACAAGTTTAAAACACTTCATGATTCTGAACAGTTTCTATCATAATGACTACAATACAGTTTTTTTTACATAATAAAGTAAGAAACAATATTATTCATATACAATTATATACAACTCTAATAATTTAATATCTGCTGGATCCTATATGAAGTTTTCCATTATCCTTTAAGGCGGCTCTAAACGTAGTTTACTATAACTTATATGGATAGATGTGTAGTGCGAATAGGTATTTTATTATAATGCACATTTTTATTTTAAAAAACAACACAGCACTCCTTTTAAACTGTCACAATTGAAAAACAACCTATATGATAATATCCTTCTATTATTTTAATTAATATGTTATAATCTCTTTCTTGTCACTCAATGGTTGCAGCTAAAGTATTTCTAATCATTATAGAGGGTCAGGTATGCATAATAACGATAATTTATTTAATACTAAACAAATATAATATTAATTGATTTGTATTTATTTATCATTGCTCTTGTTACCTTATCATAGTATTATGGAAAGGTTCGGACGATCCTGAAGGATTAATGCTCCTCTACTACCTTGAACTCACTGTGTGCTCTCGATTAATTTTTATTTTATAGCACCGCGCCTTATCAACCTAAAACAATGCTTTATGTATAATCCATTATTAGCAGTAAATTTTATTTACTATCCACAGAAATAATTATAGCACAAGTAATTATAAACACGTCTAAATATGTATATTTTTCAACGGATGAGATAAATTAGTAGGTTAAAGTGTTCTATACATACATTTGTATATTATTTACCATATATTATAATTAATTATATCGTAATATATAATAGTAGTTAGTAATGACAACTCTTCAATAAATGTAGGTAATTATATATAAAAAAAATTAATTCAATTATTTAAATATGCGAGCTTATTATTTTTACATTTTTCACTATTACATAAATTATAATTTTAAATAGTTAGTATTACTTAATATAATTAATACTCATAGTAAACATATTTAAACATATTTATCAAATTTAATATTTTCTATCCTTTTATTTAAATACCAATTAAGCAATTAATCGTCCTATTTAATACCTCAATACTAAAACAAACGTTCTAGTAAATGTTAAGCTTTTGAGTTATTTTTAGATACATTAATTGACAAATTTATATTATGAATACCGAAAAAATATGCACAAGGTCAATTAATAGCATATAGCACCTAAAGAGATGCGGCTCCTAAATATTTTTGGTTATTTGAGGAAAAACAAAATTACAGTTTTATTAATATGTGTAATTTGTTTTTTATTTTTGAACATGAATTATATTAATAACTATCAAATTCATCATCATCACTATCAACTGTTTCCATCCTGTGGCAGAGTCAGTTTAGTAAAATGACTCCAAATTCCTCTATCCTACTACCATTATTATACTCTCACTTGCACACTTTCTGTTAATGTTCCTTCTCTTTCTTTCTTTTCCAAACTGTGGTCTCTTTTCCTATATACTCCAATTTCATCATTTTTTATTGCATCTTCGCAGTCTCCAACCTCATTACATGTCCATACCATTCTAATCTATCATTCTCAAATATCTCCTGTACTCGCTGTACCTCAACCCTTTCCCGGATTACTTCATTCCTAAAAATCTTCTCCTCGTGACAGCTAACATTCTCCTCAAAAACTTCATTCCCATGTCCTAAACCTTCCTAGCCTCTCTTATATTCCATCTCTATATTTTTGATGTATGTGTGACAACGGGTACAAAGTACGCCCTGTACAACACAAGTCGTTACGCACCTATAAAACATCTCTCACCGCTCACTGTCCTATCATAATAAGATCCTCTTTAATTCCACATTTAACCTCAATCATGCTTCCAAGATATTTTACATTCCATACTTTTCTCATCTCTACTCCATGTAACTTTATGCTTTACTAGAACCTATCACCTTTTTTGTCATTACCATCACTTCTTATTTTAACATAATAGCATTCATTCAACACACTTTACCGTCTTCATCCCTTTCATGTACTTCCCCTTCCTTCATCCCCTTCTATCACGTCATCAGCAAACATCATAGCTTTCATTATTCTCTCCTCGAGTTTACCGGCTACTTTATCAATTACCATTTCCACTACCATTACAAATAGTAATGGTGAAAGGGCATTCTTCGGCTTAACTCCATATTTTATTTAGAACCACTCCATCCCTCCAATATCAGTCTCAACACAACTTATTTTATCATCATAGATGCTTTCCACTTCGGCCTCATCCATCGCTTTCCAAACTCTATTTCTATTTAAGCTATCTTATACCTCATCCACATCCATAAATATCATTATTAAGTCTTTCTTAAATTCATACGTTCTTTCCATAAGTGGTCGTAGGGTAAAGATCGAGTCTAATGTAGGCCTCTGTTCGCTAAATCTGTGCTGTTCCTCTCATATCCTTTCTTTCATTTTAATTACTATTCCACTTTCCAGAAATTTCTAATATCTTTGTAAAGTGATGTCGAAGGAAGTGTTTTGTTTCGTGTTAAAATAAGTATAATTTTAGTAAACAATTCATATTTGTTTTCTGTCAGTGAAATATAATAAAAATTACCGAAAAGGCATAGATTTTTTCCCAATAGACGCCCTGCACTCGTAAAATTAACGTTATGGAGCTCCACACGGGCTTTATCACTCAATTGTTTAAAAATAGCGATATTTACTCAAAAATAGAAATATATGTGAAACAAAATAATATTTACTAGCAAACTCAAGCATAAATTACGCTATACGTACGTAATATTTTTTAAAATCCAGTTTTAGAATTTTAAAATTTATATTTTAAGAACTTATGCCCTCATTTATATATGTGGACCATTAAAAAACATCGATATTCGGTTTTTAAGGCTCAACAATTCATGTTAAAATTTTAGAGATTCAATCAGGGGTTGAACATATTAAGTTCATTGCGTTATTATTAGATTAATAATTTATAAATTTTGAACAATAAAAAAGGTAAATGCAAGAAAAGGGTTATACCTTATTTTAGCCATGTAAATAAAAATAAAAATATAATTAATAAATATAATTGACTATTGAATCTAAAATGATAGAGAAAGATCATTGCTGAGCAAACATTTTACCCAAGACGTTAAAGAACGAGATACTTGCTAATATTTATTTATCTAAGGCATTAGAGAATTATTACGTTAAAAATTTGTTATCTCTGTACAACTAAACATTACAAGATTGTATTGTACCGTGGCTACAGACTGGCCCATCACCAACAACTGTTTTCAACTTACCCTATTCACCAGAAAAGCCGAAGTCTCATTCAAGATCTACGATCACGCCACAGAAAGACCTTGGTGCACGTACTACATGAAAACTGTGAATTGGAGGCCAGCAACGACCTCACCCCTTCTACTGAACTAAGACATTCGTCCGATGCGCGCATGCGCGAGAATGCAGTTCCAAATACATATCAGTGGTTCAGGCGTCCGTTGCTATCCCCCCACCGCCCGTTGCTATGCGAGTGTCGACTGCGCTAGAAATGTATAGCGCCTTGTGATTGGACGTTAATGACGGCATGATGATGTAACTCTTCCCTACCTAATCTCCCCGCTGGGCAGAATCGAATATAAGCTTGTATCTCATCATGAACTTTACTCTTTGATGCTGATTAGGAATAAGGATAACATGAGGCAGATAGTAGGCCCCTAGGGCCGTCTTAAAAATGTAAGCTATAGTTATTGACAGATATTAATCGCTGACCATGAACGTTGCGTATGTTAGGTCGAGGTTCGAATCCTGGAGGAGTTTAGCTGGCTTAATGTTAATAAGGGAAAGTGATCTTCGACCATAACATTTGCATATTACAGGTCATGGTTCGAGGCTTGGAGAAGTTTATCAGATTTAGTGTTAATTAGGGAAATTATTCTTGAACCATAAAAATGGTATATTTGAGGTCAAGGTTTAAATACTCGGAGAAGTTTAGCAAATTCATGTCTAAATAAGAGAAATTTAACCTTGACTATAAACATTGTAAAACTTAGGTCATGGGTCAAATCCCGGAGGATTTTAAAGGGAAATTAGACTTTTACCTATAGTTTCTTGGATTCAGGTCAGGGTTTGAATCATGGTCGTAACTAGTTAATTTATCTGTATTAATATTAAGTGTTAGGTTATTTATTTTGTTTACAGTCTGAAGATTGTATTTCATTTAGGTTGGCTTACTAGTTCACGGGAAATGTTAACGTTAGATTGTTTGTATTGTTTACAGTCAGATGTTTCCTATGTTATATTTTATTACTACGATGTCCAAGACCTATTAAATGTTAGTTTCATGGGAAATATATAACATGCGGTTTTGTGGACTTGATAGTTTCAAGGGAAGATATATTACTGGTATACCATTATATTTTTATTAGGGACAATTTCTCTTTTTTATGTCGGATAATTATATCCTATTTGTAGCTTCATTTATAAAGAGAATTGCTTTATCATTCGTACCTTAGCATTTGTATATATATCAAAGTTTGACATACAATATTGTACTAATTAGTCCATGCTGAGTAATACCAAAATAAACGAGCCCTTGGGCTGTATTTGTAAACCTTTGTTAGTTCTTGTCTGATCCCAGACTACCTCTTGGTTAGGTCCATTAGACTTAGCCATAGCTTTTCTGGTAAGACAAGAGTGTTCTTGAACTTGCTGAAGCAGGATGACATGGGCCCCTCTGTGATTACCCCTTTTTGTAATTTAAAACCGCGCTCTCTGTGGCGACTAGTTGAACTTAGGTTATGGGACTAAGGGACGACGGTCCCACAGAGGGCGTAGACGGTTGAGTATTAATATATTTTCTAACATCTTAGAAAATATTTGCTTTATAAAAAATATATTTTAAATAAATAATTTTATTTTTAGTAGTACTACAATTTTGTAATGAAAGTTATTAAGTATCCCAAATAGTTGAGGGGGTATGGTAATTTCCACTTCTGTAAAGTAGGCCTACCCTAAAAGTAATTTTCTTGGGGAAATGAAAATAGGCATTTTGTTTATATAATTACGAATTTTAATCAACCTCATTAAAACAGATTTTTATAAAATTGTTTATTTCTATTTTCGCTCTTTATTTAACTACTCTTAATTTTAGGGTTAGACCGATACAAAAACAGAATACAATAAAAAATAACTTTCTAGGTTTTCTCTAGGGGGTGGGCGGGTTAAGAAATGTCGACATCCATCAAAATTTCGGGTTAAATTCTTTTTACAGTCGCAATACTTAACCTTAAGTGTTAGAAAAGTTTAAAAAAATACAAATAGAATTGCGTATAGTTTGAAACCTATTGGTTTTATAAGAATATATTTCAAATAATTAATTTATATTATACATTTTAACGTTTATGAGAAAAATATAATAAAAAACATTTACCTCGGCTAATTCAGACGATGGCACGACGACTCTCAATACTCGAGACCACTGGGGAATACTTAAAATAAAACATGAACAACTTAGATAAACATGGATTGTTGAAATAAAATGTAATTTAGACTACAATAAAAATAAATGTATAATATAATAATTTGCCACTTTTGGTGGATTTATTGTTGTTTCCTTTTTACCACACCCCAATCCTACCTATGGAATTACGAATAGTTATAATTCTAATTTAACAAAGAAATAAAATAGTGTTGTTAAAACAAAAAGAAAAAAAATCAATAAAAATAATATCAATACAGAAAATAAAATGTTAATTAATGCTCTGAATTAGATAGTCTTTCTGGAATTTCTTACATGATGCTGATTTTAGACAAAAGAAAAGAAAATATGAATTCAAAGTTGAAGAGTTGGCTCGACCTCACCCATGAATTAGTCCATGATGAAACAACACCAACTTCAGAAATTTGTTTCACTTTAGTAATGCAAATTCTTCCACAATTTAAACGAAAATAAACAGTCTAGTTCTTGCACACACTCTTAGCTTTCCATTTTTGCTACTTGTACTTTTATTCACAATCATTAATTCACTTTAAAATTAATTTGAATTAGAAGCTCCACATATTTGGCTCCATGTTAAACCAACACCGAGGAAGAAGCCCTTCAGAAAGTCTTCCAAAAATCAAATTTAAAAATGTTCTATTCTTTACTTCCAATTCCAAAGAGAAAACTAATATATTAAAACAAAAGCTAAAATGTTGGCTATGGGCTAGGGATGAAAATAAAATACAATGCAGGTTTAATATAAATATTTAGCTGTATGTCAACGAATGTGAACAATGTTTTCTTAAAGAATTAAATGTTTATTTCTATCTGTCAGAATTGAAAAACGCGCTCATTTGGAATTATTTACATATAGCCTTGTTTCTTATTTTTCCTTCTTTTACAATCACGAGACCCGCTACTCACTTGTTTGATAGATATGCGCATGCGTTAAAACAATCATGGTCGACAAATAAATGAAGAGTCAACAAACTTCTTAAAAGGATAATTAACATGTTTAATAAAAGATAAGTGTTCTTCCTTAAATCAAAATTCCTTATTTAAAACAATGTTATACGTTGTTTCTTTCATCCTTTTATTTTATTTAATGGATGTAAATAGTGTTATTAGTCAGGCCGGCGACACAGTGGCTGAACTTTGAAGTCCTTAATTTCATACAAAAATAAATGGGAAATTATTCACAAAAATTAATTTTTTTTTAGGGAAATACAAGGTAGGGTGGCAAATTACGTCACAAAATAGACTTTATATTTGTAATGATAACTATCTGGGCTACGAAGATGTGATCAAAAATCTGAATCCACGCATCAATTTCAGTGTTTTTTTTTTACAAAATAGATCAACAAACGTATATTTAAAACTGTCATATTATATTTTACGCACCAAAATATACTATAAATGATCAACTTATCGCTTTTGTAATATAATTAGAGATGTTACATATTATAATCATAAATAATATAGACATAGTTAACAATAAACAATACCACTGTTTTCACAGTTATGCCATTTTTATAGACACAGCCACAAACCAGAATATGTTATAGTTAGATACAACAACACTCATTAAATAGAAAGGTTTAGTTTGATGGCACAAGAGAATATAGTTTATGCTTAGTAAAAGTTTGTATTGAATGACCTGAATCTTTTTTTTTAAACAGAGAACTACACGTTTCCACAACAAACCATTTTAAACACGGCATGTTTCAGAACAGATTTTATCAAAATTTGGAACAGTGTTTATTATAATAACTACACTACAGTTTTTTTTACATAATAAAGTAAGAAACAATATTATTCATATATAATTATTTACAACTTAAGTAATTTAAAATCTGCTAGATCCTATATGAAGGTTTCCATTATCGTTGAAGGTGGCTTAAAACATAGTTTACTATAACTTATATAGATAGATGTGTAGTGCGAAGAGATATTTTATTGTAATGCACATTTTGATATTAAAAAACAACACAACACTCCTCGTACACGGTCACAATTGACCTATGTGATACCAGACTTCTATTATTTTAATTAATATGTTCCAATACTTTCTTGTTACGCAATGGGTGCGGCTAAAGTATTTGTAATTATTTTAGAGGTCAGGTATTTATACCAACGATAAGTTAGTTAATACCAAACAAATATATTAATGGATTTGTATTTATTTAACAATGCTCTTGTTAACTTATCATTGTATAATGGTAAGGCTCGGAAGCTCCTGATGGATTAATACACCTGTGAACCTTGAACTCACTGTGTTCTCTCGATTAATTTTTATTTTTTAGCACCGCGTTTTATTATATTTTCAGTTTATTCGCTTATGTACTACACACTATAATGCTTTTATGTAGTAGGAAGACTATATTTATTGGAAGTATATCCACATTTTCTGAATGGAGCGTGTTCAACAATTTTGTAAAAACAACCCTGGGTACCCCCAACAGATTTTCGAACTTCGATCTCCCAGTCATCGGAAATCTGGTATTACACGAGAATGATACATTAAACCATGCGACCACCAGAAAAGGTAACTGAAAATAATTGTGCTCAATACTCTATATGGACGGAGGGAGAAGCATTTTGAGCAGATTTTTTTACCAAATAGTTTGGTTGTTATTGTAGGACTATAAAACAACCACTGGCCAACTTTCAACTATTCTCCTGCCTCCATCTTGGAAATCTGTTGATGGAATAATGTTTGCATATTTAGTTAGTTCAAAAGTTAGAGGGAAACAAACCACAAGACTTTCAAGTCACGTGATCTAATCCCCAGGTATTGGCAAACTACAGCCCGCTGGCCAAAAGCGGCCCGCCACCTGTTTTGTTGGCTCTCTAGATAAGAATGTATTTTATACATTCTGAATCAAATCCTGAAGGAATGTTTGTGTTTTTATATAAGTTCATAGTTCATTTCCACATTTCAAATCCATTTAACCGTTTAATTGGTAAGTTTACTCCTAACCATCAATTGTAAGTGATTAATCTGCAGTATGGTGCAATGCTAAAAGCTAAGTTTCAAGAAAAGATTATCACAAAATTCTATAAATGCCTTTCAAGCAATGAATATAGTCAATCAAGATCACATTCTCAGGTTTTATACCTGTATTTGTCAGCATCCAACAGTATAAAAAACACTTTCAACGATTAAATACGTAAAATCTCAATACAAGTCAACCATAACAAGTGAAACTTTGCAATGAGTTTTGATGATAAAGATAGGCTACCTTTGAAACCCAATTTAGTGAAATGTTCTTCAAAAAACGCAATTCCATTCTTCTCCTTAGTAGAGTTGTATTTCAAAAAAATTCAGTATATTTATTATTATTATTAGGTTTCAAAAGTTTAGTAAATTGTGAGAACGTATTATTTTCTTGTTATTTAAGTAGGAATTCCTACCATCATAAATAGACTCGAGATAACCTCTTAGCCCCCAGGGATTAAACTATTTATTATTTTGCCCTTTGCCTTTGCTCTTTTGCCATTATTCTAAGGGTTCAGGTAGCTGAATGTTTAAATACCGCCCCTAATACAATATGTGGATAGATTACTAGGTATTTATCGTTACCTCTTCACAATAACTTTGGGAAACTTCTTTAAATCAGCGGTTATCAACTAGTAAAAACAAACCACTCTTTTCACGACGATAACTTACACGCCATTCAATACTTCACTCATGTAACTATGATGTAAACAGGCTCCACACCTAATAACATGTAACTATGATGCAAACAGGCTCCACACCTAATAACATGTTACTATGATGTATGTTACTATGATGTAAACAGGCTCCACACCTAATAACATGTAAATATGATGCAAACAGGCTCCACACCTAATAACATGTAACTATGATGCAAACAGGCTCCAAACCTAATAACATGTTACTATGATGCAAACAGGCTCCACACCTAATAACATGTAACTATGATGCAAACAGGCGCCACACCTAATAACATGTAACTATGATGCAAACAGGCTCCACACCTAATAACATGTTGCCGCGCTACTCTCGGTCCCCCAAGTAAAACTATGGGACAACCTATCTTTGATGATTAAATAAAAAAAAATGTATTATCGTAGAACAATAGGCAATTAATTATTTTATATTATGGGCTATAAAACCTTTTTTTTAGGAACAAAATTGACGTTCAAACGCTTAGTTCATATTTACAACAACTCAGGAATCAAATCCCTGTGTCCTCTGACATTTATTAAAATGTTTTAATAATACTATAGCCCACGGGCCGGCAAGGTGGTTCTCGCGGGCGCCATTGCACCGTCTACACAGATTCTAGGCGCCCACCTTTTATTTTGTAATTAATTATATTTTTATTAAGTAGTTTTGTTTGATAAATCACAAGATGATTGTTAAGTGTTATTTAATTTAAACATTCTCTGCTATGAAGTAATAATTAGTCCTCTATTTTTTTATCACATTGATATATCTTTGTTTCCAAATAAGTATTTGACAAAAAGGCCATTTTGTAACAAACCTCAACATTTCATGCTCTAATTAAATCTATAAAGGATAATACTATTGTTTATGTTTTGTTTATTAAATTTGAATTGATTATGTATATTTTCAAATAGTCACTAATAAATACATAAAAAGATGAAAATGCAAATATAAAAATCGACATTTTTTTTGGTGTGGTTACATTTGTGACTTAAATGTGTAATGATTCAAATATACAAACTTTTATTTAATAAATCTTCTTTGTAAGTTTCCTTGGAAATAAGGCGTTTGAAAATATCAACAAACATATCATATATTTAACAGGTAACGAGTGTTTTGGAGGTACGTCTTGAGTAATTTTATGCATTCACTTTAGAAATTGAATAGTGTTTCTTACAGAAATAAAGAATACACTTAAGTAATCGGGAACTTATAATATGATCTTTGATTAAAATATAAAAGGCAAAGTATAGAGCCTAGCTAATGGTAGCTAAATAAAAAAAAGTAATTATATAACCCACCTCAGTAGTTGGCTAGTGAGCTAGATTCATGTTAAACCATATTGTCGAGGATGGGAAAATCGAAGTTCGAACTTAGTTTGGGTGAACTCACGGTGAATTTTCCTAAATGGTTTTCCACTTTCCTTTCAAGAAAATGCGATTTCCCTCTTAAATTCAACATTCCTAATCCCTAAACTATTATCGTATTTAGTACAAAAGCGTATAACCTGACGAGTTGATAAATGAAAATAATAATAATAATAACAATAATAACTGTCAAAATCGGCGGCCGTTAAATAAAAGGATTATTATCTGATCGAATAACTCTGAAGTCTCGCTGTCCGGAATAACTCCCAGTGACAGTTGACAAGAAGTTCCGGGAGTTAGTAAGACGTCCTAACAAGTAGATTGGTAGGGGAGTTAACTTACCTCTGCCCACATTTAGTTTGGTACGAAAATACCAACCGCCTTATTTATATCGTTCGTTAAATTTAGGTCCACGAACAGTTACTTAATGTGTTGACCCTTCTAAAACAGATTACCATGAAATAGAGCACTAAAGAAGGACAAATAAAGGAAAAAAGGAGCACAAATCTAAGAAAAAGAAAGATTGACATTATTATTGTACAAGTTTTATGAGTTTATTCAGTCGTTAGAGGGTATTACTGTTCTCTAACACATCTTTCTTGAGAGAACCTATTTTTTTTACCTCTCCTGACTATCAGAATATTCACTAAAGACGCAGAGATGAGGATATGTACCCGTGTTTCCTTAGATAAATGGATTGATGGAAGCAATTGAGTAAATATCTCTCCAGTAAACTGTGCCCAAGATTAGAGCCTGACCTCTTCTTCACTGGTAAACCTCAAAGGGCGGAAGTGACGCTTTTAGGTGTGATAATCTATTAATTTATGTTCTTAAAGTTGTTCTCGCTTATATTAGATTTATTATTGTTTAGTTTTTAAACTTTTCTTAAAGTTACTCGCAACCTAAGAATGATTAGAAACAAAATCATATATAATATTTATGGACAAACATAATCATCAATATATTCCTTTATCTAAATATAGTGTTGGATTTTAACGTGATTTTGCTTGATTATTTCTATTTATTACTTTCTCATCTCTGAATTTTTCGGCATCACATGACACCTATTCAGCTTTACATCCCTCCATCCCAATTTAAAATTTATATCAATAGGATGTAACAAAACTTCTTAGAGAATGGTCATTTTAAATTATTTAAAGAGGTTATAGAGTGCTTTAATAGTTTAAAATAAAATAACATTAACTGGTTTAAACACATTTTGTAATTTACAATAAAAAGTCAATAATTATAAATTAGACAACAACAATACCTGTGGCTTTCTATAATTTAGGGTGTTCACAAATACAATTTATAGGTTAGATTATTGTAGATTATTTAGAAGTGTAAATAAAAGTGCTAACACAATGTTTTAAGTATAAACAATTATTAGCAGTAGATTAAATTATATTTATTAACTAAATAAATAAATAAATAAATATAACACAAGTGATTATAAACACGTGTAATGTGCCTAGTTTTCAATGAATGGGATTAATTAGAAGGCACAAGAGTACTAGACATACCTTTGCTATTTATTACCTATATATTATTACTAATTATGAAGAAATATATAGTAGTAGTTAGTAATATCGATTCTATTAAAAATGTAAATATACACAAAGTAATATATAATTCATTTAGCTAACTATGCAAGTTTATCATTTTTATATGTTTCACTATAACATACATTTTAATTGTGAATAATTAGTATTTATTTTCTATAATTAACTATCCATTGTAAAAATATTAAAACATATTTAACATGTATGTTTTTCNTTGTGAATAATTAGTATTTATTTTCTATAATTAACTATCCATTGTAAAAATATTAAAACATATTTAACATGTATGTTTTTCTTTAAGTTTATTTATTTACCCATTAATCACTTAATCATTCAATTTAATTCCTCAATAATAAAACAGAATTTTCTATTAAATTTTAATACTTTGAGCTATTTTTTTGATATATTATTTGACGAATTTATACTATAAATGCTAAACAAGATCAATTCATAGCATAGGGTCTTATAAACAGTTTCGGATCCGATAATACTGTTGGTTATTTGATAAAAAAAAATTAGTAGTATGTTTCATTTTATAATTGTTGAAAATAAATTTATATTAATATCTTCCAAAGTCATAACCATCATCACTATCAACTGTTTTCACCCTTTGGAGCAGTCAGTTTAATAAAATGTATACAATTTCTTCTCTCCTTCTACCATTATTATCCTATCACTTGCACACTTTCTGTTATATGATCCTCTCTTTTTTTTTCTTGGCCTCCATGTGGTATTTTTCCTATAAACTCAATTTTCATAATTTTCTTTGGAATCCTCGCCTTCTTCATCCTCAATACATGTCCAAACCATAATAATTTCACTTTCTCAACTATCTCCTGTACTTGCTGTACCTCAACTTTTTCACGGATAACTTCATTCTTAATTTTAATTCCTCGTGACAGCTAGCATGCTCCTCACAAACTCCATTCCTATGGTCTCAAATTTCTTAGTCTTTCTTACATTCAATGTTCATCTTTTAGGTGTATATATGATAACGGGTCCAAGTATGTCCTGTACATCACTTACTAACACTTAAATAGCACTTTTATTCTTCACAGCAGGTCTCTTATGCACCTATAGAACAATTCCTCTTGCTGTCCTCTTCTCATTAGATCCTCTATACCTCCAACTTCACCTCAATCATGCTTCCAAGATATTCAATATAGTTTTCATCCCCGCTCCATTCAACAGTATAGCTTTACTAGAACTTGTCATGTTCCTTTTCATTATCATCACTTCATATTTTAACATGCTATATTTCATTCCAGTGTTTTCAACCTCCTCATTCCTTTCATGTACTTTTTCTTTCCTCTTCCTCTTCTATCATGTCATCAGCAATCACAATCGCTTTCATTTTATTATCTTCAAGATCTCCTGATACATTATTTATGACCATTACCACTAGCATTACTAATAGTAATAATGAATTATCATTCTCAAACTTCACTCCATTTCTCATTTGGAACCACTCCGTCCCCCCACTATTAGTATTAACACTACTTCTTTTATCATCATACATGCTTTCAATTTTATTTAATACTCATCTTTTCCCATTGGCTTCCTTCATATATTTCCAAACATTATTCAGACCTACGCTATCTTACGCCTCCTCCACAGCCAATAATACCATTACCGAGTCTCCCATATTCATACCTTCTTTCCATCAGCTGTCGTAGGGCAAAGATCAAGTTTATTGTAGACCTCTGTTCGCTAGAGATGTGCTGTTCCTCTCTCCACTTGTCTTTCATTTTAACTCTTATTCTCTCTTCCAGTATTTTCTCATTTATTTATGTACAGTGGCTCATCAGCGTTATATCATATTATTTTTCACCTCTTCGTATCTCCTTTCTAGAAAATGAGTATTTTAATTTCCATTTTTTCAAAATGAAGTGTTTATTTTGTGTTAGAATTCTGAAACTAAATGATCCACGTTCAGGTAAAATAAAGTACAAACATTCAATAGGTGAAAATGTAAATACATATTTTAGATTTTTCAATATAATATTTTAACAAACAACGGAATTTCAATGTATTGAATGCATATGTGTCCCTCTACATAAAATTAAAAAATTATATCGAAATAATTGTTTTAAAGTAAGTATAATTTTATTAGTAAACACTTCATATTTGATTTCTTTTTCTAAAATTGTAATAAAACATTCCCAAGAAGGTATAGATTTTATCTCAATAGACCCTTTTAGTTCGTAAAATTAATGGTACGGTCGGGTCGGCCTACTCCTAACGAGCTTTATCGCTTCATTATTTAAAAATAGTGATATTTACTCAAAAATCTTAATTGATGTGAAACGAAATATTATACACTAGAAACTCGAACATAAATTGAGTTATAGTTAAGTAAATTATTTTTTGACTCCCGTTTTAAAATTTTATTTTTTAAGAACTAATGTCCTCATTTACATATATGAACTAATTAAAAAACCCATTGATATGGGGTCCTCAAGGTTCAACACTTCGTATTAAAATTTTGAATTTCTATTAAAATTTTAGAAATTATGTTTCGAGTTAAGTGCATCGCACTACTATTTTATTCCTCATTTTTAAATTACGAACAATTAAAACATTTATATTGACCAGTGAATGTAAAATAATAGAGATAGAACAGTGCTGTATAAACCTTTCCCCTAAACGTTAAAAAAAGATATATATACAATTTCTGAGAGACTTGATGTATACAAATTTTCCCCAAGGCATTTTTCTTCTTCTGTAAAGTAGGCATACAATAGAAGTAATTTTCATCGGAAGGTGAAAATAGCTAATTATATATAATATTAATAATTTTAATCAAAATTATTAAAGCCTTTTTGAAAAAACATTTTTTTTCTTTTTTTCGCCCTTTAATGAACTAATCTTAATTCTAGTGTTAGACCGACATAAAAAAAGACGGCATTACAAAAAACCCTTTTTAGGGTTCGGGAGGAACAAGAAACGTCAACGTCCATCATCACCTTGAGCAAAATTCTTTTTATGGTCGCAATACTTAACCACTAGTGCTAGAAAAGTTTAAAATTATATATAAAATTGGTTATAGCATTGAAAACTATTGATTTTATAAAAAAGTTTTTGTATAAAAGATTTATATTATAAATTAACTTTCATATTTACAATGATAATTAATTGAGGTAAGAAGATATTAGAAAAAAAATTAAAATTTACGTTCAGTAAGAAACTCTAAAAAATTATTTTGACGAAAAAATAAGTGTAGCTACTTGTTTGTCATATAAATGCTTGGATATTAAATTTAATCAAAATCATTACATCCGATTTTAATAAAGTCGATTTTTTTCTCTATTCGCCTGTAAGGATATTATGCTTAATTTTAGGGTTAGAGATCAAATTTCAAAAATATCTCAGGGTAGCCCCATGAAATCCAAAGATATCAAGTTCTGTGCCGATTGGAAAATAGTTAAGCTCTACTCCGAGGTACAGACAGACATAATAAAAAAAAAACACTTTATTATGGATGGGTACAGCAAGTGGGGTGTCATCAATAATCTACAATCATCAACATCTCAAGTTCGATTATTTTGACGATCACATTACTTTCTCTACTATATGTGATGTAGCGAAAGAGTAAAATTTTATTTAAAAGATTTTATCTGTGCTATATTTGTGAAACCATCATATGATGACAAGATAATACGTGTATATTATTAGAAATTAACTGAATTTTGTTAATATATGTAGGTATAACAAAAGGTTTTAAAATAATCTTTATTAATTAAGGATGCGTCACCTCGAATAAGTCTAAATATTTAAAAATAAATTTAAAATAATAAGTTGAAAACAATTATTTTGGACTAATTATCTAATCTCAAGAATCCTTAATGATATGAGGGATTATCGGATTCGATGATTCTATTGGCTCCCTGTTAAATTAAAAATAAAATCTTCAAATTGAATACTTATGAATACTTCTTAAGGTTAAAATAGTTGTAATATTTTAATAAACTCTTTTTTTAAAAAACAAGAAATACATGTGTTAGTTTCTATTTCTGTAACGTATAATAATCTTTGATAAATTCTCACCTATAAGTGAAATTAAGCTCAGGAGCAACCCTCCGAGAAGGATATAGAAGGAAGCTAGGACATGCCCGAGACCCAATGGTTTCAGGTCAATTAATTTACTTCGGTTACGAGCCGATAGCGTCAGTTCGTAGTCATCGTCGTTTAACCACTTTATATGGAGGCCTGCTTCAACCATTCGTTTGAAGACAATAGTT
>CABFVX010006890.1:0-35847 GCA_902151425.1 Timema shepardi
TATATATTAACGTTGATTTGAGTTTATTTATCGACTGGTATTAACATTAATATTTATTTTATATGTTTATTTTTTTAGCACTGCGTCTTACTACCCGTTCGGGTTATACGCTTAAGTACCAATTGTGCTAATGGGCTAGGAATTGGGAAGGATGAATTTAAAGGAAGTTAACCTGCACTTGCGTGGTAGGGGATTGGAAAACCATTTAGGGAAAACCACACCCAGTTCACCCTACTGAGATTCAAACCCCGATCTCCTTGTCCTCAGCATTCTAGCTCAACATGAAATTAACGCGTTAGCTATCTAAGCCACCGAGGCTAAAATAAATAACTATTAATTTCATGTTCTAACATTGTATTCGTTTACGAGCACTTGGATGAATAAACACACATTTAGGATATTTGGTGTAGAGTAAACTAGATGCAATGATAACATGCATTAACCTTGTTCTCTCAGATTAAAACAAGTGATATTTTTGGTTTTAGGAATGTGAACTATTTTAAAACTAGATAGCTTGCATAAAGTTACGTTTATAAGTGAGCATAGTGCTATTTTCTGTCAAAATCTTATACGCCTAATAAATGCCTTTAATTTCAGTAGAGAGTAAATAAGACCATCAACATTCAATAAAATACGCAATAAATTTGATTTTTTATAAACTTACCCCAAGTTTGGTAGCTATGCACATTGTGCAAGCTTATAGTCATATTTTAAACAACTTTGTCTTAGGTTTGTAAATATACTACATTAGATAAACTGACAAATTGGGGAACGTGATGTTGCAAACTCTTACTCAGCAGATTACAACGGCTATCCAAGCACATTTGTTAGTAGTTGTACATTTTTTTAAATGTAATAAGCCGAAATAAGTAGAAAATGATTGCTGCCTTTGGCTCGCTTTTTTTTCAAAATGGGGGACCCCATGAGCTTATAGAGTTGTTACCATGGCAATGACCAATGTTACCAACCTTGCGACCACTAATCAACCTCGTGACTGCAAATTACCCTTGAGTATCAATGCTACCAACCTCACGTCTTATCTCTACTCTATCACTACCATTACTTGCGCTAATAATTACCCTAGTGGTATGCATTTTATGCTTTATGCTCCAAATACCTAGGCCAGTGATGAAAAACTTTGGTAAAATAGCTATTAACAAATACAAATAATCATGTTATTAAGTAAAGATTACACAAAAATTTAAAATAAAATTGTCTATAGAAATTAATGAGGATTTTACAGTGTGGTTACAAAAAAAAGAAAAAAAATCAATATTAAATAATCAAGTTTGATACTACTATACTTAAAATCAATTTACATAAAACCAAATAACCTAGCTCAGGGGTGGGTAACTGATAGACCATGGGCCAAACAATGGCTCACCAAGACATTTTGAATGGCCCACAAGCTGTCTCTAGTGTATTCCCTGTGTAAATGTCGATAATACCAAAAACTTTGGAAATACTTAGCTAGAGAACAAATTTTCTGATCTTCACGATCTTTCTTTAAAGTTTAGGTGTAGATTTTACTCCTCACACACACACATATATACATGAACAAACATTTTCTTCCATGAATTTTATAAAAAGACAAATTAATTCAACTATAACGGATGCACATCTTGTATACTACTTATATACTCCATCGAAATTGTAAGGTAGAAACTTGCTGGCTCAGCCCTTGCGGTATGTTATACTTCGTATGTGAATGCAAATCAGATTGCCTTCCTCTGTTTACGCTCTGTCCCTCTCCTTTGTACTTTTTTGTATTATTTTAAGGTCCTGGTGACCATTAATGAGCTATAGGATGGGTTTTTATTATATTTTCACACCCCTAACCTACTGAGAGCCTTATTCAGCCCGCCAGGGCGTCATCGTATTTCTGTGTGAAGTTTTGTTATATGTTTCTATGTCGTGTGTGTTGTCGAGAGCCCCTCGGGGCTGGTGTCAACTGTTTGTTTCTACGTGTTTTTATTCATGTTTATATATATATATATATATATATATATATTTAACAATAATAAATAATCCTTACAAACAAACCAAACAAATCAGATTGCATATCTTACGACCAATGCCGGGGATAACTAAGGCCTTAATTCCATCAATTATTTCTTGACTGTTGGGAGGAAGGCTAGCGAAGGGGTTATGTATTTTAATGCATTTTGCGATATCCAAATTGTTATTAGATTAATTTTATATTTATTTTATATAATGTATATTCTACTGTGGATGTGCTGAATGTGGTGTGCTTTTATAATCGCCGATGAATTGGGAGATTTGTTGGGAGATTTAGAAAGTTTATGTTCTATTTATCATACTCACCAAACATTTTACAAAACAACCGCTGAATTTATTATATTACTACCAACCCCTGGTGAATGTTAATTAGCCACATCAAGCTTTGGCTAGGCTAAGTTAGATTTGGTTAGGTTAGGTTTTGTTAGGTTTGTCTAGATTAAGTTAGGCTAGCTTAGGTTAGATTTGACTAGGTTAAATTTTATTAGGTTAGGTTATGTTAGATTCATCTTATATACTTTTGTCAATGCATATAATAGTTATTTTATAAGATCTACAGTAAGTGCAGATATATCCTATTATTTGTTACCTTGATCATTGCGTTCAGTGATTCTATATATTTGCAGACATTTTTATAAATTAACAAATTTATCACATTTACACTAACATATGTATTTATAATATAATTTATAATATATTTACTATGTGTATTTATTTTATCTAAAAATAAATATAATATATATTAAATGTATATAATATATTATATTAGAAGTTTTTTAAATGATTATATTCGAAAATATTATATATTATTTTTTATTAATAAATATTATATTTTTATTATATATGTTATAGTATATTAATATGATATATAATATAAACAATATACATTGTAAAATAAATTATATATATATTATAAATTACATGTGTTAAATATATATTATACATAACATAACCTATGTATATATAATATAAATAGCAAATTTTATACAATATATCACACATATTAAATATATTTTATATATGACATATATATTATAATATTTGATAAATTTATTATATATAATATGATATATGCTGAATATCTATTACATGATATATAAATAATATATAATATACATTATACTTTTTATCTATTATACATTATATATTTAATATTTTAATTATAATATATAAGTATATAATTATATATAATTAATGAATATTGTTTAGATATTTATTATACAGCTAGTACAGAAGTGTGGGAAACAATTTAAGAATAAACTCACTTAATACACTTGACTGCGAGACTAACCTTGGCTTTCCTTTCACAGGCAAACCATACTAAAATAACGCAATATTTATAGCTGGTGAAATCTGATTCATTTAGCAATTAATATATTTTTCATATTAATATATCAGCTATCTTATGAAAAGTAAGTATTTCTTTATTTGTTCCAAGGTTTGACTTCCCTTGTAAGGACTCCCATTTGACCAATCCCAAACATTATAATTTAGTGAGCAAAGTTTTGTTTGTTAGCAACAAGACAGGTTTGATACCAAGGGGAGAGAACAATTTACTAGTATAGTCTTATGCCCACCCCTGCTAGTAAATATACAGACTACTAGGCATTTATTGATATATATATTGATATATATATATATATATCAATATATGTGTATATATATATACACATATATATATATCAATATATGTGTATATATATATACACATACATATATAGTTGGTAGATCTTTTCACGCTAAATGTATGATTTTGAAATTGTCTAAATTATAATATATTATGTTCAAAGGCTTTAAAAGGCTTATTGCCTTTTTACTATGGCTCTAAATAATTTAAATGTGTGCCTATTAATTTTTTGAAGGAAATAATATATAATGATAATAGTAATAATAATAATAATAACAATAATAATAATAGCACCGTATCTAACTACCCTTTCAGGTTATATGCTTGGGTACTAGTTACGCTAATGGGTAAGGAATTGGAAAGGTTGAATATAGAAGAAATGAACCCGCATTTGTGTGGAGGGAGGGTAGAAAACATTTAGAGAAAACCACCCCCAGTTCACCCGAGTGAGATTCGAATCTTGATTTCCCCGTCCTCGGCAGTTCAGCTCAACACACAACTAGCACGTTAGCTAACTACGCAACTGAGGTGGGTAATAATAATATATGAATATGTATACACACACACGGTGCTGCCCTTAGTAGTGTGCAAACGTTGCGATGGCAGAGGGCCTCATGCTTGCTTTAGTCATATATCTTACCGCAAGGGCCGAGCTGCGGAGTTTCTACCTTGTTGGTAGAGTAGAATAGAAGCATCTGGCCCACTAAAGAATTAAAGTGGATAATAGTTAACACATCTTTGAATTTTGAAAACTAAGCACTGGGGACAAGTAAAATAGCTGCGTAAGCTAACCTTTGAGCTTCTGGAAGTGTTTGGGTGGATATGTTTATTAAATAATTGTCCAAGCTAAGTGTTTAATATGGAGGTGGAGGAAATAAAGAAAATGGAGGCAGAAAGGCTGAACAAGACCCTTATGGAGTTAATGGATGGACTGGTAGGAAAAGATGGGAGGATCAGCAAAGGCGAGGTTATGGCGCTCAAGGAGAAGATTATGTTAGTAATGATTAACGTGGCAAAAAAAGAAGGGAGAATTGAGCAACTAGAGAAGGAAAATGAAAGATTAAGGGAGGAGGATAAAGGAGTGAGTACAGTAGTAGGACAAGGATTTTCCTATGCCGCTGTAGCTGCAAGAGAGCCACAAAAAGGTGTTGAAGCAAATAAAAGGGTAAAATTCCAGAACCAAACAAGAATTACAAAACAATTTTCATTGTATCTAAGACTGGCAAAGACGTCGATAAGATGAGGGAGACAATATTTAAGTATATAGATCCTTCGAAGCGAAAATTGAAAATCAAATCAATTAGACCAGTGGGAAAGCTAATAGTAGTAGAGAAAGAGATGAAAGAAGACATTGAAAAACATATTAAGAACAAGGGCATTAAAAAGGAGTTAGTCTGTGAAAAGTCAAGAATGAGAAGGCCTCTTCTCATAATGTTTGATAGCCTGGTGGAATTAAAAGAAGAAGAGCTAAAAGACATAGTGTATCAACAGAATGTTGCTGCTAAACTATCAAAAGAAGAGTCCGAGGAGGGTTTTGCACTGAAATTCAAAATGGATAGGAGATACAGGCACGTTTGCAACCATGTGGTAGAATTTAGTACTAAAATTAGAAATATACTACTAGGTGGAAGGGTATACATCAAATTTAGCAAAGTATCTGTCAAGGACTACATGGTTGTCACCATGTGCCATAAGTGCGGGAATTTAGGCCATATGCAATAAAAGTTCTGGGTGTGGGAGAAATGGTGAAGAATAACATGATATCAAAACTTGCAAGAGTAAATAGGGGAAATTCTGTGCTAGCAGAAACCAATATAAATGAAAGGACAGGTTCAAGAGACCAAACTCAACGGAATGCCAAACATATATAATGCTGCTAAGAAGAAACAAGGAAAATACTGATTATGGCCAGGGAAAAACTGAATACTTTTGCTGATCTCTTAGAACATACAGTTAATATACTAATAAAAACGACAGAGGAAATTGATTGTATAAAAACAAAGGCACCGTCAATACTCAGGAGGAATAAAGAAAGAGTTTACAGTTTCAGGGGAGACCAAGATGAGACCGTAAGTAAAGAAGGAGTAAAGGAAGATAAATTAAGTGGAGAAACTAAGAAAGGAGGTGCCTTAAAAGAACCAGTGGAAGTAATGAACGTGGAAAAGAATAAATGGAAATTATGGCTAAGGGGAGTGGGATATGACATAAAGGTAAATGAAGGACCAGGGAAAAAGGAGGGAGGCAAAAAGAATAATGTAGTAAGGCAGCAAATTAAATGAATAAAACCTAAAGGAAGGGCAGAAGATAAGGGCAAAAGTAGCTCCAAAGAGTCAGGTGATTGTGACAGGTCTGAAGTAAGAGAGAGAAAGCACAAATTGAAATTGACAACAATAAAGTAGGTGAAGGGGAGATTAGGGAGAAATTATATGAGAACTTCGAGGAACCCTTGCAATTATCAAGCCTAAAAGAACCAAAGGTACTCCAATTAGCACTACGTCAACTGATAAAAACTGGACATGAGAAAGGGAGGAAAATAATATTTCCAACTGTGGAATTCAAAGATAGAATCCAGTTGAAATCCATTAATCTAACTACCCAGTACGGGAGATCAAGATACTGTTGGTAAAGATGGCAAGAAGAATAAACGAAACTTTAGATGGAGGGATGTTTTTGAGCAAATTATAAAAACCCATGGGTGAGTAGAATTCAACTCTCACCTACCTTGGCCACTGTGTTACCCTCACATACCACCCTTAAATGGCAAAAAAACAGTTCAGGAGGATGAATGGAAATTAAAAGTAGGACAATTAAATGTTATGATGAGTGTGGTGGTTCTTCAGGAAGTACGATTCATGTCCCAAGAATTAGAGCTGGACATACTATGTATACAGGAACCATATACATTAAGAGGACAAGTACCGTACATGCGGATGGCTGCAGGGATCATGGTGGAGGGTGGAGCACCTATGAGTGCAGTAATAATTTTTAGTAAAAATATAACGGCGAATAAAAAACTTCAATTTTGTAGTTACAGAAGGACCCACGTAGATTTGAATTCAAATTCAAATTCAAATATGTATTTTCAATACCGGTAACAAATTGAATAGTACATTAATTTTCTAGAGGAAATAACCAGAACTTTTAGAAATTTGTCCCTCATAATAACAGCTGATGCAAATGCGAAGTCACCGCTGTGGCACAGCTATAATACAATCAGGCAATATCCGAGGAACCTAGGTGAAACTGCGTTAGGACTAATTAGTTTCTTTAATTAAAAATGGTGAGATATAATTATATAAAATATATTATGTTTTAATAGATTTTAGATCAAACAGTACATAGTTATTTAAGACAAGTCTATTCAGTTATCATAGACGTATATTTCACGATCAGCAGGAATAGCAATGGGCATCTTGATGAGTAGGAACTAGCAGAAGTTAGATTGAACATATAGTTTAGTTTATTAATTCTAGAAATAAGAACCAGTGTTCATTTTTCTACGAAGGAGCGTCTGCCTCAACAAGGCGGCAGTCAAAATTAAGCAACAAATATTAATTTAATGTTAAGCCACAATACATCAAGACGATCCAGCCTAGCTAATACCAACTTAAGACCTGAAAGGTCTATTCATGAATAATAGTGGCACTACAGTTAATGAAAACAAAGGGTATTAAGTCCTAATTTTATAGAGTTACTATAAAGGAAGCTATATAAGCTAGCAAGCTTTAGTTAACTCCGTAGAGAGTTATGAAAACCTAAGAATAATCTCTTAGAAGAGAAACTAGCGTATTAAAAATAGTAAATGCCAAGCTAGCAGACATCTATGCAGTTAAATTATTATGGCCCGTCAATTCCTAATAAGTACTGCCTTGACATTCAATAGTATATTTATACTTCCACCCTAACTTGGGCACACAATATCTAGTACAATCATTATCTGTTTTAGACAATACAAATGGTGCCTGGAGGGGCCGGAGGCAAAACAATATATCCGTGTGCTACTAATACGAACTAGTAGTGCTCCCACATGATGCACACCGTAAATAAATACAATAAAAAGAAATAATAGTGACTATTATCTGTCACTGACCTATTTAGTTTATTGAATAAGGTTGATAGATAACATTATTGCCCTCATTAAGTGGTCCTAAACAAGGCCACACAGTTTAGGGAGTGAAGACTGGTATATAAAACAATGTCTTAAGTACGTTAGAAAAAGAAGTTAGAGGCAATGACATATTAAATCATGTCGTATAAGCGAAGAGAAGGAGGTACCAACGCATCACACATCGTGGTCACTGGTAACTTGTTTTGTCGATGTATATTATCGTCCAATGTGTTGCTCAGTTGGATTGATAAAATAAAATACAAATGTGAAGCAAGGAATGATGGTTATATAGTAACAGAACTGAGAAATTCGAGGAAAATTTGCGTCTGTACACCTAACGGGGAAGGGGATTAAGTTGCGAAATTACACTGAATGACCACTAGCACTCGTAGAGGGTGCGGAGCTCACATAAAAATATCTCTGCCATTTCTTCGAAGTGGGGCCTGCGAGTAAGATGTCGTTTAGCTGATGGTCCTGGCATAGTCAACTTGTACAGTTTTCCTGGAGCTTGGGATTATCCCGGCAACATAGATCCACCACGAGTTAATATATGCCACACGTTATTAGAATATATTAACTTTTGAATTCATCGTTTTAATTATATTTATGGTATTTTTATTGTACGTGTTAAACAGCAAGTTTAACACGCTACACAGGTTTGAGACCAGATGGAAGGGTAGAAACCCTTGAAGAAGAAATCACGGCTCTGCATCTTGAGGTATTGAATAAACTGGGAAACCCTCATACCTATGTAGCTAGGGCTGGGGCCAATACCAACATTAACGTGATGATATGCAATGGTCAGGCATCAGATAAAATTAGGGAATGGCAAGTAGAAGAGAAAAAGTTACCTCTAGTGATCACAATCTGATAAGGCTCGAAGTAAGAGGGAAGCTTGAAGAAGCAACAGAGTGGGACACCAGGAAATACGATATGAAGAGGGCTAACTGGAATATTTTCAAGGCGTCTCTTATCCTGCCATCTGTGACAGGGGAAGGGGATGGTTTTAATTAAATAACAAAAGAACTAACAATGAAAATATGGAAGTCATGTGCAGTGCAATACCACTAAGGAGGAGAGTTGAAATGGTAACAAATAATCCCTGGAATTATCGATTGCTGTGGCTGGGAGGCAAAGCTTGCCTGGCGAAAGAAATATCAAAGATGTAAGGATCCGCAAGGAAGGAGAATCTTGTTGGAGATCTACAAGGGAAATAAGGAGAGCTTTGAGTCAGCACTAATAGAGGTGAAGAGAAACAGTTGGGAGCGTTGTGTAAGGGAGTAATTGGAGACGAACCTATGGAATTGCTTTGGCGCTACAAGAGGAGTGACGGGAATAATGGGAGGCAAACACCACTGGCAGAAGAGTGCGCCTATTTTCCCGAATATTTGGGAAAGGTTGGAAATGAAACATCTAATCCCTTCATAATGCCTACTACAATACATTATCAGAAAGGGACCATACAGGGCTACATTGAATGAGTTGGGCCTGGTAGATACGAAGGACCATGAATCTGGGAACGAAGATACACCTGACACGTGATGATATATTGTGTCTTGACAATAGATATAGGAAGACTATACATACAAGGAATTCAAGGACGACAGGTGTGGGACGTGTTGAGGGACCCGGATGGATGGGGATACGTAAACTCCACGGTGAACTAGATGTCGGAAATGAAGAGGGCGGAATATATGGCAAAGAGTGTAAGAAGAAAAGAACAAATTATTAGAGTAGAGGAACAAAAAGAGAATAGCGAGACAAAGACCAGCGGCTTGAGTGTAGGCGAAATATCATAGGAGGAAAATATGCTCTTGAATTGGGTGAAATAGAAGATAAATTAGAATTGGCTTCATGAAGAGGAAGAAGAGATTAGATTAGGACCACCTGCAGCAAAAGGCAAGTGGTGATGCCTGATGTGTAAATGTTGGAAGAGCCTACAAGCCAAGATGTGGGTGGTAACAATCAAGACCAGGATATAGAAGATCAATGGAAATGCACCTGGACAAGAGGCTTGGCGTGTTTAGAAACAAACACGGCTGGACCAATCCATCGGACCTCCTGATATAAATTGCTGAGAAGAGCGTATGCTATGCATCCTCTCTGTGTAACCATGAGCGCAGAAATGAACCAGAATCAGATAAACTATGAAATTCGGCAATGATGACAATAATTATGTTAGTACTAGTATAGGATTAATCAAGTATTTTTAAAGTTAGTTTAGTATTAATTTAATTTAGGTTATGGTCCAAGTGGTTGTTAGAATTAGGTGGAGTGATATCTCCGTTAGGGTGCCTTCTCAGGTGGTAGATAGGGGGATGCTCGCTACCACTGGAGAGGGCCAGGAGAATCTCAGAAATGAGGTGAACCAGGAGAGTCAGAGGTGGAGGGTACTGGGGAAAAAAATAGCCGGGCTGGACAAACTATCGAAGAAGGATAAGATCTGGAGAATAAGACCATCTAATATAAGAACCAAGACCAGATTGGAAAACTAAAATAAATATAAGAATAAGACAAAACTATTGAAAAAATTAAGAGGGAAATCGAACCCGTGCTACCACCAAGAAACAGGTTATTAAGATCCCAAAGCAAAAAAACATTAAATGTCTTGCAAGAAAGTAGGAAAAGTTTTCACGAAGGGATATCCATAGAGATGAGTCTGCGGCCAAATATTTTGGAATGTGGGGTTGGAACCAGGTCTGAGAGTTTTGGAATCGTTCCTAGAAACATCAGGAGCTGTGGTCTTTGCAGATGATCTGTTTATAGTCATAAATGAGATTGAGACAAGGTGCAACAGGGTACTGAATGGCTTCAACAACTGGTGTTGGAGGGTTAAGCTGAACATGGCACCGAGCAAAACCAACTACATGGTGTTCAAAGTCAAATTAAAAATAAATCCGTCCATTAGGATTGAGAATAACAATCTCAAGGGAGTAATCACGACTAGGTACCTGGGTATAACCTTTGATGAGAAAAGGAACTACCAGGCACACATAAAACAAGCGTGTGCCATGGCCTTAACCGTAATGCATAAGATCATTAGTATCAGCTGGAGAAGGTTCCGCATCTCAATTAAGGCTATAAGTACGTATCACCCGGACTTACTAATGGCAATCATGGAGTACGGGGCAGACACCTAGCCCTAGAGGCTGAGGAATATCCTACCAGCGAAGAAAATTATCAGCTTCCAGAGGAACGTACTTATGAGGATGACTGGTGGTGATGGTTCTGTGGCCAAGGTTGCATTAACAACAGTATTAGGAATAAGACCGTTAAACCTGCAAGTTAGGAAGAAAGCTGCAAGTTACTGCTGGTGTGAGAACCTCGGTAGGAATAGATAGGGTCATCAAGGAGGATGGCAAGAAAGATGGGGAACCAGTGAAACTGTTAGGTGAACATTTTCACTGTTATCGTCGATAGCGAAAAGAGTAGAACTAAAACATCTCAATACTTTTCAGAGGCTCGTTTATTTCCTGACTGTCAAGGGATCGTATAAAGATTCTTTGTACGAACAGGGACTGGCGAAAAGTCCAACATGTGATTGTGGAGGGATAGCAACGCCAGAACAATTGGTTCTGGAATTCCATGAAAAAGAGGAGATTATGAGATAGCTGGAAAAATTCCTCATTGGGAAGAGAGTTTGGACAATGGGAAGACAGTTTGGACAATGAGAAGGAATGTGAGCAGTTAAGTATACTAGCGTACAAAGTGTCTAAAGAGGAGAAAGAGATATACTTTCGGGAAATACTTATGAGGAGGACTATTGCTAACCATGGTGCGTGACAAAGAGAGGATCAATCAGGTGGAGATGGCTCAAGTGTAATTTCAGAGACCTCTGAAGTAAGTATGAGTGAAAGTAAAGTTTAGTTTGAACGAAGCAGGTAGAGAGATAGTGTCAATCGTACACAAAAGCACATATAATTAAAAGTGACAGAAGAAACTGGCAAGCAGAAGCAACAAGATGAGACTAGCCACAGTTCATCTGGAAGATGGACCATTGCCAGAGTTTCCAGTCGCTGAGGGGACTGAAGAAAAGGGATGGCCCACCCAAGAGTCAGCGTATGGTGATCAAGTCTGGGAAGATTACTCAAGAAGATGATGGAGCTCACCCTGAGGCAATCCAGCTCTATACTCTTGGGAACAAGAAAGAAGATTGAAAGGGCAGTGGACGGGCCTCCAATATCATCGGAAGGAGGGACGGTTGCAAATTCAGCCAACGTTCACCAGGAATGACAAAAGTAATATTAAAGAATATAATAAGAAAATGAATAAAACGTTTTGTCCAACACTAGAGTAAGGTAGGCTATTTATAAAATAAACCAGTTACTGGGATAGATTATGGAAATAATTAGATCTTAATAGATTATATTAGTTTAAATTAGTATAGATTGAGTTTAGGATTTTCCGCCAGTACTTTCACTGGTAGTTAGCCGGAGCTCTATCTTCGATATAGCGCCTCGCCAGGTGACGGATAGGGGAACGCTCACCACAACTGGAGAGTGCTCGATTCTCACTGGTAACGGTGAGCTCTGGGAGTGCCAGGTGTGGAGGGTACCGGGGAAACTAAAAATACCTGGGGAGGACCGATTAGAGTGATACAAAAATAGTTAGTGGAAACAAACTAGAAATTATAAATAAATAGTACTAGGAGTCAATAATACCAGATTAGATAAATTAAATAAAAGGGGGACAAGAAAATATAGCAGTTATCGTTTGTAGAAAAATAGGACTCAGCTAAGGTTCTCAGGTTCGTTTCATGGCATGGCCAAACAATTTATCAGTGGTGAAAGGTGGGCTTACCCCTCCAAAGTGATGATATAATGACCGGGGTTTGGATGTTGGGTCAATTCTAGATTTAAGTTTATTTATAGTCATGTGCTGAAATAATCAGTCGGTTCAGACAGTGCATGTTAATAACCTCACATAATATATATATATATATATATATATATTCACTAAAAATTATTTCCACTCTCATACATTGTCCAACAAATGCAAATGGGACACATTACATGATCATAAATATACCGGTTACTTTTTAAATGGGTATCATACCAGTAGTTGTATAAAGTTCACTTTAATCAACTTTAATTGTTAGTTAAATAGTTTATGTTTCAATTACTAATAATAATAACTTTATTTTTCCATTATAGTTTTAAAATGATGTGAACTACTATACAATCTTAATAAAACGACTGGTTTGCTTGCACACGGTTTTTTTTTAAATCACAAGAAATAACATTCTTATCTTATAAGAATTGTTAATAGAAAAGAGCACTGCATATTATTTCCATGGCTCTATATCAACTGTGTTGGGTGGAAATATATTTGGCAAAAGCGGGGTGGTGTTGGGGGCCAGGGGGGCGGGGGGGGAGCAGAGGAGAGATTTAGTCAGGCACCACCAGGGGGAACCTGAGAGTTTTCTCGTCTGGATGTAAACCACCTCATTCCGCCACTGAAATAAAGCCTATTGGGCATTCGTGTGACAGGGTGCAAGTTGTGTTTGTGTTCTCTCTCATTTGACTAGAGCACACGGCAGCATACTCTCGTCTCGGTGTAGTTTCTCAAATATACTAACAGCTGTGGTATCAAATTAATCCACTCTGCGAAGTTCAACTGGTCTTTGCTAAGTTTGTGTTCCGTTCAGGGCTGTCCTCAACCAGAGCCAGTAGAAGCAAATCTTCCTCTTCATCACTAGAGAGCCATTTCACTATGTGTAGACCACACACCACATCACTATGTGTAGACCACACACCACATCACTATGTGTAGACCACAGACCATATCAATATATGTACACCACAGACCTCATCAATATATGTACACCCAGGACCACATCAATATATGTACACCACATACCACATCAATATATGTACACCACAGACCACATCAATATATGTACACCACAGACCACATCAATATATGTACACCACAGACCACATCAATATATGTACACCACAGACAACATCACTGTGTGTACACCACATACCACATCACAGTGTGTACACAACATACCACATCAATATATCTACACCACATACCACATCACTGTGTGTACACCACATACCACTTCAATATATGTACACCACAGACCACATCAATATATGTACACCACATACCACATCACTATGTGTAGACCCCACACCACATCACTATGTGTAGACCACAGACCATATCAATATATGTACACCACAGACCACATCAATATATGTACACCACAGACCACATCAATATATGTACACCACAGACCACATCAATATAATGTACACCACATACCAAATCAATATATGTACACCACAGACCACATCACTGTGTGTACACCACATACCACATCACTGTGTGTACACAACATACCACATCAATATATGTACACCACATACCACATCACTGTGTGTACACCACATACCACTTCAATATATGTACACCACAGACCACATCAATATATATATACACCACATACCACATCACTGTGTGTACACCACATACCACATCACTGTGTATACACCACATACCACATCAATATATGTACACCACAGACCACATCACTGTGTGTACACCACATACCACATCAATATATGTACACCACAGACCACATCAATATATATACACCACATACCACATCACTGTGTGTATACCACATACCACATACCACATCACTGTGTGTACACCACATACCATATCAATATATATACACCACAGACCACATCAATATATGTACACCACAGACCAAATCACTGTGTGTACACCACATATCACATCAATATATGTGCACCACAGACCACATCAATATATGTACACCACATACCACATCAATATATGTACACCACAGACCACATCACTATATGTATACCACAGACCACATCACTGTGTTTACACCACCGACCACATCACTGTGTGTACACCACATACCATATCAATATATATACACCACAGACCACATCATTGTATGTACACCACATACCAAATCACTGTGTGTACACCACATACCACATCAATATATGTACACCACAGACCACATCACTATATGTATACCACAGACCACATCACTATAGTGTACATCATAGACCACATCACTGTGTGTACACCACATACCACATCAATATATGTACACCACAGACCACATCACTATATGTATACCACAGACCACATCACTATGTGTACATCACAGACCACATCACTGTGTGTCCACAAAATACAGCACAAACTGACGCTACTTGGCTAAACATTTTCCAACTCTTTAGCGGGACTCTACTGTGTGATCTCGTGATGGTCTGGGCAGGCAATCCCAATCCCGCGTCCTGTGATTTTCCCATTAACACTCCCAAATCCAGCTTTGATTTGTGTGATCCTTAAAAATGTTTGGCCACTCCTGTCCGGTTATTTTTACCAAAGATACAAGGTTAATAACATATCTTTAACTGGACCATGTCTTACAAACTGTCCGAGCGCTCTTCATTTTACACTTACGGTTTAGAAATGATGAAAGTATGATTTATTATAGGTGTTTTCTTGACGAGAAAATGGAAAACTCCCATATTTAGTAAATAAAAACCTCTATACATCTGGTAATTTCATGACTTTAAAAAATATTGTATTGTATTATTTTAAACAAAAAAAATCTTGTTATCGACAGTAACATCAAGCTCCATTATAAAATGTATACATTTCTCTCCGGGCTAGGTATGTTGTTAGCCTTGAGAGGATATACAATAAATTATATATAAAATACACCTTTCTCTGGACTAGAAACCGTGTCGACCTGGCCAGGTCGGCTAGTCGGCCATTGCCGACTAGAATGGGCCAAAGGGTTCTCAAAAGAGGCCCTTTCTTCTTACTTTATCTCAGACCCTCAAAGCGAGAAATATTATTATCATCAAAAAAATTTATTAAAAAAATTGACCCCCTGTAAAAAAATATTTTCGCGATGCCGATTGTCTGTATCTCGGCCTAGACCCATAACCATTTTACCGATCGGGCTAAAATATTGTATCTAGAACTTTTATGCAGTTACCCCAAGGATATTTTTGTAATTAGACGTATAACCTTAAAATTAAGTGTAGTTCACTAACGGGCAAAATGAGAAGAAAAAAAATTCTTAAAATCCGCTAAAACGATTTTGATTAGGATTAAGATTTGTATTTAGGCACTGTTAGACATTTAAAAAAAAGTAGCTCTCATTTCCCATGTAAATGAATTCGAAGGTACTTTACATTCTCTCGCTTTCCTATGAAAATGAATTCGAAGGTACTTTACATTCTCTCACTTTCCTATGAAAATGAATTCGAAGGTACTTTACATTCTCTCACTTTCCTATGAAAATGAATTCGAAGGTACTTTACATTCTCTCACTTTCCTATGAAAATGAATTCGAAGGTACTTTACATTCTCTCACTTTCCTATGATAATGAATTCGAAGGTACTTTACATTCTCTCACTTTCCTATGAAAATGAATTCGAAGGTACTTTACATTCTCTCATTTTCCTATGAAAATGAATTCGAAGGTACTTTACATTCTCTCACTTTCCTATGAAAATGAATTCGAAGGTACTTTACATTCTCTCGCTTTCCTATGAAAATGAATTCGAAGGTACTTTACATTCTCTCACTTTCCTATGAAAATGAATTCGAAGGTACTTTACATTCTCTCACTTTCCTATAAAGATGAATTCGAAAGTTCTTTACATTCTCTCACTTTCCTATAAAAATGAATTCAAAGGTACTTTACATTCTCTCACTTTCCTATGAAAATGAATTCGAAGGTACTTTACACTCTCTCACTTTCTTATGAA
Organism: Timema shepardi; assembly: GCA_902151425.1. Classification (NCBI taxonomy): domain Eukaryota; kingdom Metazoa; phylum Arthropoda; class Insecta; order Phasmatodea; family Timematidae; genus Timema; species Timema shepardi. The sequence goes on from CABFVX010006890.1 coordinate 16,545, forward strand.
AATGAATTCGAAGGTACTTTACACTCTCTCACTTTCTTATGAAAATGAATTCGAAGGTACTTTATATTCTCTCACTTTCCTATGAAAATTACTTTGAGGGCACTTTACATTGCTATAAACATGCCATTAGATCTTATCCCCGCAGCTATTTGAGATACGAAAGAATATATCATTGATAAGTTGTAGTGCTATTAAAAATAAAAATATTTCATTTAAAATATAGTTTTATATTCTGAACTATAATTAAATATATATTTTATTCTGGTCTTTGAAATTTGAAATTGATTGTTATCCTCTTTGGTGGAAAGAGATGTTCCTTTTTACTCAATTTTTCTCTAACACTAGATATTATTTTATCTATGCTCTTTGGTGGAGTGTTTCTGCAACATTATATTTTATTTTATTTTATTTTACACATCCTACAAGTTTTTAATAAATGTCTCTAGTTTAAGGTAAAAAGAGTAAGCATGCGCTTAGAATTGTACTATTTATTTATTAGAAGTGGAGCAAGGTAACTTTTACTGCAAAGCAGAATTTTGAGTCAATGCATTACTTGAAAAGTGGAGTAAAATTAAAAAGGTACTGATGGCATTAACTATTTTAGATTTATTTTTTTGTTACCGTTCTAGTATCAATAATTTTATAAAAGAATATTATGAATTGTTTAATAGCATGGCACACAGTTGGAACACTCACTATTGGAGCAAATTAAAGCTGAACAAATTAATGTTATTTCTTAAATTTAAAAAAAAATGCCAAACATTTCCTCAAAATATTTTAAAGACGGCTTTCTTGTAAATATGCTAGATGATTTTACTGAAATATGAATTCCGATTTTAAAATAATAGGTTGAGAAATTATCCATAAATACAAGACAATTTATTTCGAGATTCTGCTGTTGCCGGTAGCTCCTTATTACCTCGGCAAACCCCCTTCTGACACAACTGAAAGAGAGGAGATTGGCAAACAATTAACTGAGAGAGAGAGAACGAATATAAAGCTTTCCTCCATAAAACCTGCAGTTCCCTAAGCAATAATATTGGGTATAGTGAGTTTGAAAATGAGGACGATCTTGATGATATCTAAGACCACGATGTTAATTTTAAACTTTGTACGAAAGAACATTCCAGCCTAGAAAAAACGATCTAAATGTGAACGTTGAACATTTTCTGTTTTACTTGAAATATCAGTGCGATCCGGATTCTTCACTAACCTGAACGCCACCGTTTACAAATTTTTAATGACTATGTACCCAAGTAGTGTGGGAGATGGTTTTTTTTTTGTCTAAGCTTTAAGTTCACAAAAATGGATTAAAATGTCTCTTGACCCCATTTTTTTTGTCTTTACTCTTGTTAATATAATGTGTTTTGTTGAAAAATGCTATTTTCACGATTTCAACAATTATGAAAAATATATGAAATAGCAGCATCAAATGAAGAGATCAAGTAATTAATTTGACAAGAAACTTTATTCGTTCTCTCAATGCTTGTTTCCAGAATTGTTGGATACTTTTGTTCAATGACTATAAATTTTAATTTGGTACTGTTAGCCTCGGCGATTGTATATATCAGCTAAAAAATTCCTGAATGTATTTTTACAGCGCAAAATGTATAACTTACTGTAGCATTGGACGTTATAAGGGAGACGCTAAAACAAAACAAATAGAAGAGACTTACTGCATTCGCCTGTCGACTGGGCCTGCGGGGAACAACGGTTCAAAACCTCCGGACGGACTTTCACTGACCCGGGAGAACAAGACATTAAGAGCGCGCAATGACTGGCAAGCTCAGCCGACGCCTGGGGCTGGCTGGACATGCGCAGTGACGAGTTTCCGTTACGAGAAGGTTCCCGAAGCGCAGAATGCTTGCATATTGTTCCATTTTAGTCCAGAATGTATCCTAACCCTTCTCCTTTCGTCCTCTATTGAGTTTTGTATATATTCTGGTCTCTGTGTCGATAACGACACAATTGGGCCTGTGTCTTAGCAGGGTTAACATAAACTCCGGCTTTTCTGCGTCTAAAATGTAAGATCTAAATTCTGTTTTGGCTTATGAAACTTTTTATAGTTTAATATTTTTTCTAAATTCTCTTTTTGGCCATATATTTAAATACTGATAAAATTACATCTTATGGTTAGGAACATTTCCTTATCTTTTTTTATAACTAGGTCATCGCGCCTTATCAATGGAAATGTCATTTATATTACGATAGGTTGGATATTTTGTTGGTCACAATGTATTTAGGAATATTTGATAACCTTCACCAATACCATTTTCTTGGTCTTGGCGTTAATTTATTACCGATTGCTGTCTGAGAATAAAGTTGTCGTATCTTAAACAAACTTTTGCGCGCCATTTATAATGGTTAACTATTTGATATTTAAATTTTTATCATATTGTAATACGTTAATTCTTGAGGGATATCTTTCATTGCTAGGTTAAGATGGTTTGTTGTCATTTGCATAAGCTCCTTTTATTCTGAGCAAACTTTTGATATTAAATATAGGATTCAAATATTTGATATTAAAAATATAAAATATTTTAAGGATTTAGTGTTACTAGAAGGGCGCCTCTTCATGATGGAGTTATGGTTAACTTCATTGAGTTACATTTTTATGTAACACCATGTGACTATGTTTATAAAGTTTTTACTTAGTCTCGCGTACACTATACGCAAGTTAAGAAAACATTGTTAACCTTTATATGGAATATTTCACTAGTTTCGAGTCATAATGTTGTTTACCTATATTATATTGTATACTCCGAGTCAAACTGTTACGCAACTATTGAGCGTTACTAATAAATATCAATCTTTCTTGATCTGTTTTGTATCTTTCTGATATATGCCCCATCATTCCCAAGGAAAGTTCGTCAAATATTTTGGTTTAGTATGAACTTTAGGAAGGCTGCAGTCTCTTACTGTCTGGTTGAGATAGAGGTTCACATTTATAATATCCACAACTGGTCCGAGGGTTGCGAGCTGTGGGACTGTAATGTTTGTGTTTAGCATTTACAACCTAGAACTCCTCGGCACTCGCTCTGGGTTAAACTCCCCCCATATTTTTATTTTTTATGTTTTACTATGTGTTTTGTTGGCATCTGCCCCTTTTGGATGCTACATTACCACGTTGTTATAATGCATTCTGAAACTGCTTTAAAAACATGTTTTTATATACTCAATTGTATACTCTATAATATTATCTAGAGCTATAAACTTTTTAATGATTAATTAATAAATATAGGCTTGCTATTGTTCAAGGTATGTATTATGTTTTATTTTAACTTCTCGCTATCTTACAGGTAGAGAAAGTATTGTGATTGTCAAATAAATCAAACTCAAGATTTTGATGAATCTCGACCCCCCAAATCCAAAAAGTGGTTTTTGAATTTCTGTTTATCTGTCTGTATGTATGTATGTCTGTAACTCAGACTAGAGCCTAAAATATTTTACCAATTGGGCTAAAACTTGGTATCTAGGGTTTTCATAGAGTTGCCCCGAGGATTGGATATCTAACTCTAAAATTAAGGGTAGTTTACTAAAGGGCAAAAAAAGAAAGAATCGATTTTCTTAAAACGGCTCTAACGACTTTGATTAAATTTCATTTCAAAAATTTATAACAAAATGACTATTCTCAATATTTCGGGAAAATGACTTTAAGGATTCCGTTCTGATGCGTAAATTCTAATTTTTTATCATATCTCCGAAACTATTTGAGATATTAAATGACTTATCATTGCAAATATGTAGATATATTTATAATACAAATCTTTCATAGGGAAACATATTTTTACAAAACCAATAACTTTCAATCCATACAAAAATATATGTATTTTTTAACTTTCCTAACACTAAAGGTAAACTATTGCAACCATAAAAAAATATAAACTGAAATGTTGATGGATATCAACATCTCATGACTCCCTGAACCCTAAAAAGTGGTTTTTGCAATGCCGTCTGTGTGTCTGTTTAACCCTAAAATTAAGAGTAGTTTAGTTAATAGTGAACAAAGAAAAAAAATATTTTCTTGAAATCGATTCTAACGATTTTGATTAAAATTCTTATCTAGGCGTTGATTTAGATTAGAAATAAACTGTCTATTTTCATTCTACCATTAAATCGAATTTAGGGTAATTTATAGAAGCGGAAATTTCCGTATCTCCACAACTATTCGAGATACTAAATAACTTATCATTGCAAAATTGTAGTACTATTAAAAATGGAAAACTTTTATATGAAATATATTTTTAAAAAACCAAGTTTCTGAGAATTGGCAAATATACGTATCAATACAATTTTGTGAGCCTTATTTGTAAATAAGAGCTAGTCAAGTTTTAACGCAATAATTCTCTAATGTCATAGAGTAAGAAATAAATAATTCTTTTAAAAAGTGTGTGTTCTCTTTTATTCAAGCTCTTAAGAGAAATATTTGCACAGCAATGATCTATCTCTATCATTTTAGATTCAATAGTCAATATTTACCTAGTTTATTGATCAAAATGTATAAATGAGAAATTCAATAGCAATGAAATAATCATAAGATATGCAACCCCTAGTAAAATGTTGAAAATTTTAAACCGTAAGTTGGCATTTTAATACGAAGTGTTGACCCTTGGGGACTCAATATCAATATTTTTACTTTCTCGCTACCTTATAGGCAGAGCAAGTATTGTGATCGTCAAAAAATCTAAGTAGAGATTTTGATACATGTCAACGTTTCATAATACTCTAAATGAAAAAAAATGTTTTCGCGATGCCGTCTGTCCGTTTCTCTGTGTTTATCTGCCTGACAGTCAGTACCTTGGGCTAGAGCCTAAACTGTTTTACCGATTGGGTTAAAATTTGGTCTCTATGGACATAGGGATACCCCAAGGAATTTTTGGAATTGTTTATCCAACCCTAAAATTAATGGTAGTCTCCTTAAGGGGGGAAAGAGAAAAAAAATCGATTTTACTAAAACAGGCTTTTAATATTTTGTGTAAATTTAATTTCTAAGCTTTTATCAATATTACAAATCAAATGGCTACCTTCAATTTTTCATCAAAATGATTTTAAGGGCTACGGTCGGATGGGCAAATTCCAATTTTTAATTCTATCTCCCAAAGTCATTGAGATATGAAATTATTTATCATTGCACGCATGTAGAGCTATTTTAAATTGACATATTTTACTTGAAATATATTTTTATAAAACCCAAAAGTTTTCAATCCATGCACTAATATATATATATATATTTCTTAACTTCTCCAAAACTTTAAGGTAAAGTATTACGACCTTCAAAAAAATCTGACCCCGAGATTTTGATATATGGTGACGTTTCATGACTCCAAGAACCCTAAAAAGTGGTTTTTGCGACGCCATATTATGTATGTGTGTCTGTATAACCCTAAAATTAAGAGTAGTTTACTAATGGTTGAAAAGAGAAAAATTCAATTTTCTTTAAATCGGATATAACGATTTTGATTAAAATTCGTACCTAGGCGTTGATTAAGATTATAAGCAAAATTAATCTTTTTCATTTTCACATAAAATTACTTTAAGGGGTATTTACAGGAGCAAACATCTCTATGTCCCCGCAACTGTTTTAGATACTAAATGACTTATCATTGTAATATTTTTGTACTATTAAAAATAAAAATAAACTTTTATTCGAAACATATTTTTATAAAAACCATATTTTCTGAGATAGTGGCAAATATAATAATACAATTTTGTGAGCTATAGTTATGGATAGATACTACTTAAGTCTAAACGCAATAATTTTCTAATGCCATAAAGTAAGCTAATAAGTAAGTCTCTCAAGAAGTTGATGTTTTTCCTTTAACATCTTAGGGGAAATGTTTATACAGCACAGGGGCAAATTCAGGATTCTCGTAAGGGGGGAGGGATGCGGGTGCTTCAATCGGGATTGGGTTGGGGAGGGTGGGGGTGGGGGGCACCTCAAGAAATTTTAACATAAAAATATTTCAAAATTTTAGAATAAATCATTGAGTAATTTTTCGGGTGTGTTCGAGTTCCTCCACGAAAGCTAATTTAATCCACTTTTCGATAAAGGTCACTTAATTCTATGGTCAAGTTCCTCCACTTGGTAGGTTGAGTGGGAGAAGGGATCTAATTACTTCACTTTGACGGTGGGGGGTGAAAAGGAGGGGGGGGTGAGTTCCTTCACGACACCTGAGGGAATGGATTATAACTTATAATATGGAGATAATATTTATAAGTATAGATGGTTAATTTATACATATACGTATGGTTCTTACTCAACCTAACTTAACCTATACTTTTATGCGTTAATGAATTTCGTTCTTATTTAATTTTGTAATATACAGTGTGAAGATCCCCTCCTGAAGGAACTCGACCATCATTATTGGATTAATTATTTCCGTGGAGGAGCGGAGGAGCTCGACATCCCCGCATTTTTAAACACTAGAGCAAGAAAGTCCGTGCGGAGTTTCGTACCATTTATTTTATTTTTACATTTTACTAAACTGTACATTTGTATTTATTTTCAATTGTGTGAACTAAAGTTATTTCTATCAGCTGAATATTGGTATTTAGTTTTAATTTTGACAGTCAAATTAGATATTTTTAAGCTTAGTTAGTTTAATTTCAATTAAAAAATTTATTTGATTATATTATATAAGATTGGATGTTATTTCCCTTCAAGAATTCTAATTCTGTTTTGGAGGGTAATCAATACTAAAAGAAAATTGCCTTTAGTAATTTATTTTTAAATTTTATAATAAAACTACATTTGATTGTTATTTGTTGTGGGGGGTCATATGAAATATTAGCCGAGGGCCTGAAGATGAGCCAGGCTCACGCTAACTAGAAATGTTAGTCTGTGAGAGGATGTGCAATAAATCACATCTGGAAAATTTAGATTATGTTTTTATCTGTTACATAGGGAAAAAATTTGAACTATTTGACATAAAATAAAATTGATTTGACAAATAGCCTGTTAGAACCTGGTTTTGACAAACAGGGTATAGTAAAGTTAATCACGTTCATTTGTAAATGAGTAATCCTAGATTTTTGCAGCACTTACCTGTTTATAAACCTTACTTGTGGTAGGAAGCACAGTTTACGAGATATAAACATATATCAAGGATACCTTACAGTCACTAGTGCGAATGTCTATTAAAGCAAAGGTCTCAGACTCGATTCTTTATATATGCGATGAAAAATTGGGTGAATTGAGTTTTACCCTTCACAATGATGAACTGGTGACCAGTGGTGTGGGCGGGTGGTCTGTTTTTATATAATAAAGTTTGTAAGTGATTTGATAGTATGATCATTCAGTTCATAAATAAATTAATATTAAGAAAATAATAATAATAGGACCGCGTCTTACTACCCGTTCGGGTAATACGCTTTAAGTACTAATTACGCTAATGGATTAGGAATTGGAAAGGTTGAATTAGAGGAAGTGAACCCGCATTTTAGTGGAGGGAGAGTGGTAAACCATTAAGCAAAAAACCCTCAGTTCACCCAACCGAGATTCGAACCTCGATCTCCCCGTCCTCAGCAGCCTAGCTCAACATGACTAGCGCGTTAGTCAACTACGCCACCAAGGCGGGTATTTAAGAAAATACTATCTTTAAAACTGAAAGTAGCAAATCCCATGACTTGAGGTATGAATAGACACTATGTAATGATGTTACAAGAACGAAGAACAATCGACTGTATAATACCCAGTATAATGAGACCACACTCACCACCTGGCTTGTTGATCACGGCATACTGGAGCACACGTCACGGTCACGCTCCCTTAGACTCTCCACCACGGACTAAAACGAGGTTTGACCCCACGTACCACTTGTGATTGAAGCCATGCCCCTAAGAAACAAGTTCGACACTTGACCAGAGTAGTTTCCGGTTCATGGTCTAGACGTCTCTCCATGCTTCCAGAAGTTCTTCCCAGAGTCACCGTCAACACCACCTGAGCGCTGCTTGTCTCCTTTTCTGGTTTGTTCTTTTCCGCCCCTGTTCCCCCTCTCTGGAGACATGTTTACGTTTGTTTTAACTATATAATGGCTTGTATCTTTCACTACGGCACTCATTGTACCACGGGCATACATAAAGGTGAGGGCGCCGATTTAAGCTTAGGTTGGGCTTTATTATTCAAAATTCTATTCTGATAAAATTATGGGGGTGGGGGGGTACTCTTTTCAAAATTACTGTTTCGAGCTAACTTTAAAATAATCTTGTTTTCCAAATGGTTTTTTAACGTGGGTATACAACGCACTAATAATGATTAAGTTCTTCAGGAACCATGATTTGGATTAGGATTTATATGTTTGAGGCACGCTCTTGCCGTTATTTAGTTGCACTGTTCGTTAACTTCAGTAATTTTTGGTAGGTTTCTAGGGCGTTGGTACGATAACTTGTATATGCTTGAAAGGCTTATATATATATATATATATATATATATTTAAATTAAATTTTCTAACATATTTTTTTATATATGCTTTAACAGCACTTCGTTCAAATAAATATATACATACTATTATATTAAATTATTTTATCTTGTTATTTTGTAATAAGCTTTACGTCGAGTATTATCTAGAGTAGATTAAATTTTCATTAATTGCAACTCTAATTTTGCTTTCACGGTGTTTATGATTATATAATTATTATTAAATTTAAATATCCTACTTTATTAGGGGTATATGCAATTACTACATTCATTTTCATATTTATCGTTGGTAGATATGGGTCGATGCTTAACAACTTAATATATAAAAAGGAAAAAGAGATTGTATCCGATTTGATTTTAAATTCACTTGTAGTGGAACATTCTTATGAATTGTTGAAGATAGGTATTACATACCTTTAATTCAAGGTTTTCTACTTTATAGGTATGGGCTACTTAGCTGTTATTGGTATTTGAAGAAATGAACTAGATATAGAATCTGGGACTTAGAATCTTAACCCTCGATGATTTATCTTAGGCTATGTATTTATTGTAAATTGGTTGCAGATATTTTTTTTAAACGTCTGAAATGTTACCTTTTATGCCAGACGTAAAATTGGTTCAATTTAAGCTGTGTTTGTATACTATATGATTTATCATTATCTCTTTGATAATTATCTAAAGTTATAATAAAAAAAACTATTTTTTCTTGTTACTCCTTGAATGTTGTTTAACCACGCTTCCTGGACTTTTAAGAGTGTCACAACTATATAAAGTTGGTTTAAGTAACTGTAGGATTGTGTTTTTCCTGCCATGTTTCTACTATAATTTTAACACAAAGAAAATATTAATTTATTAAAATCACCAATTTCGATAGTTATCCAACAACTACATTTTCGTTAGCTGACTAGACACTATTTATTCTCTACATATTATCTCTTCAATTATATATGAGCATTCAAGGACGTTTAAAACATTATCAATGATTATTTTCAAGAATACTACTAGTTTCGCAACTTTTGTTTTAGTCTGGAAGATATAAGTTATCTATTTTCTTGCATTTCTGTTTGAGTGTCAGTTTTCTCGTGTGAGGCCATACATGTATTTTGAAACGCACTTGATGGGGATGGGGGTCTATCATAGCGTTACGCTGCTGGACATGGGGGAGGGGTGGGGTCAGGCTAGCGTAACGTAACGAAGTTTAATTTATAAAACAAACATTAAACATAATCATGTATAAACTTAAGCTTTTTCACACTTTTAAAAACGTGTTTTGTGTACATACTAATAAAGCTTTTTGATTAGAAATTGCATCCTTTTATTCAAAAGCCTATTTATTTTAAACTTGTAGGATCCGCGTAAAAATAACTAGTCTACTAAAAAAACAGCTCGTTCGAAAATTACATGAGGAAAAGATGCTTTTTATAGTTTAAACTGAAAGCGTTACACAACTTAAGGGGGCGAGGAGGGTTGCCAAATAGTTACGGAGCGTTATATGGGGTGAAGGTGGGGTCAAAATAGAGATAAAACTGAGCTATGTTATGCATGTATGGCCCCCGTATGCCTTGTGAACATCAGAAAGTTGCCAGGGAGTAGCATTTATCATGTTTGTGAAGTAAACAAGAAGGATCTTTATTTTGAAAGCTGGAGTTCTCCGGGTTGAGGTCCTTTGACAAATTGTCCTGTGAGCCATGCACGTGACATAATGGATGGCTCGAGGGACCAAATATGGAACCAATGAGAGGGGAGTGGGTTATTTCAGCTGTTGACGCAAAGTAAACGTTTCACAAGTATCTTATTTTGATTTAATGTTCTAGCTACTCCTCTTTTGTGTACCAAGAAATGTACATAATAGAGCAACACATGTCATAGAGTGTGTCTGTACACACCAACAAGTACCAACCTGGAGAATAAAACTGATAATTGCTAGTTATTAAAGTGAATGTCTCCTTCAAGGACCTTGGTACATGTTTCTCTGAGGGTCACTAATTTTATCTTTTCCTCTTTCTCTCCCCTCCCAACCAATAGATGACCTTGAAGAAAAGGATGAAAATAAGATATTGGGGACCCCCTTTCTCAACTCACCCCACACTCATAATAGTGCTTCCTAGCGGTGAGATATACAACTATTACAGTCAACTCTCGATTCTACGATCTTTCACGGTTCCCTGGAAAAGGGTCGTTATTTCGAAGGGGTCGTTATTGGAATTTTAACAGATTTTGTTCCATCCCTGACCTTCATACGAAAAAATTGCATTTTTTAGACAATACGTGAAAAAGTAAATAAAATAAAACCTACCTATTTCTTGAAGAAGGTACTCCTTTCACTCATTTCGTCAAAATTATAAGTTCGTATCAAATAAAAAAAAATAGCGTGGGTCATCAAAAATCGTCCACAAAATCCAACCAAAAATGTAACCAAATCAAAATAACAATGTTAAACAATAGCATGGGTCGTCAAAAATTGTTAACAAAATCAAAACAAAATAGTAACCAAATAGAGAATCGAAATAACAATGGCAAACGCAAGCCTGGCGCGTGATGTAGCGGCAGTCGCGCGCGGGGAAACATTGTCTTGCTTGTGGGAGGGGGTGGACAGAGTCAAGTAATATTGGCTGGAATTGATGAGGTGGTGTCTTTTTTTATACCTGACCCACCCCAGTTACTAGTAATACAGCGTTCACAAAGATAATTGCAACGCAGCGACCTAAATAAATGCAACAAACACATTTTACAGCCGATTTCCTTGAACTTTTCAACCTTTTTCCCCACATTTTNTTCACAAAGATAATTGCAACGCAGCGACCTAAATAAATGCAACAAACACATTTTACAGCCGATTTCCTTGAACTTTTCAACCTTTTTCCCCACATTTTTCACGGTTCCTCAAAAAAGGGTCGTTATTTCGAGAGGGACGCTATTCCCGGGGTCGTAAAATCGAGAGTTGACTGTATTTAAATTTCAACTAACTATCCTTTTGCTGGCTTGTTCTTTGATTATATATTCAATTCACAGGTCGTTAAGATTTATCAATTTATTAAAAAATTAATTGGTGAGGAAGGTCAAGCACAGCTTTAAGGTGCCTTCGTTCAATCGTAGGGATTACCTGAAACATTTGAGTATTTTGAATAAGTTCTTCCCACTCGCCCAATAAAACAATTGGTTCTGTTACCAGTTAAGCTAATCCATCATAGTAGCCAAGATGTCAGAGGATTTAGACCCGCATAGTTTCGTTCTGCTATTGATGGTAATTTATTCATTCGTATCCCAGTTGGATGTATAGGGAATTATTTTCAGCAAGCTTTTCCAATCCTATCCCATAGTTGGTGCATCAGTATTTTCAAGATGTTATTCTCATCCTCCTTACCACTTAAATTAAGTCAATAATAATAATAATGGTATTGTTTTAAAGCATAATCTACTAAAAATACAGTAGAGTATGTATAGTTGAAGGTATTGATGTGACCGGCACATCCTCTTACGTAGGATTGATGTGAGTAAAATTAGAGTCCAGATTAAAATGCTATGCAAACCTTGACAACATCCTGGTTGTGAGTATTCAAAATAAACGGAAATTCAAGAATAGATTAGGAGTGATGAATGGCTTGAAGCTACAAGGTAGAAACTACGATCGTTGTTACAAACACAGAAAACACTTGATAATATATATAAAAAATATTATAACTAGTACACAATATGTTTACATTTAAGAAATTATTTTTTCATTATATAATTCATAAACATAAATATGATAAATATAATGTATTAAGGTGCGGCAGAAGGGAGTGCAAGTAATTTTACAGTTTTTATAAGATATACATTTTTTGGCCAAAATAGATAAAATATTTCCCCAGTAGCAACATAAAATTTAGTTTTCTGCGCATGCGAATATCAACAGATCTTGAATATCTGTTAAAGGTGTCATGGAATTGTGTCAACACTTTTTCTCTTTATTTAAAATGTTTTTACAAAATTCCATGACACCCTTGACAGATATTCAAGATCTGTTGATATTAGCATGTGCAAAAAACTAAACTCTACGTTGCTACTGGAGAAATTTTTGATTTATTTTTGACAAACAATTTATATATTATAAAAACTGTAAAAATACTTGCGCTCCCTTCTGCCGCACCAACTATATTCTACTATTATAAGTGTAGCGAGCAAGATCATGCTTGAGCCAACCCTGAACAGCAAGGGTGTCGGGGACAACCACTGAGCTATACAGGAATTGTCCCTCATTAGGGTTATTCTTCACTCATATTTTAAGGCAGAATCTATGATGTGTGAAAATCTTCGGCTACAAATGTGTGATTTTTTACTACCACGTCAAGGGTGGCTGCGTTATCTGATAGCTCGTGATCTTAATAAATCACACATTTTTAGCCGACAATTTCCACACGTCCATCATAGACTCTGCCTTAAAATGTGATTGAAGAATTACCCTGAGCACGTGACGATTCCTGTATAGCTCAGTGGTTAGCACATTAACGTGATAATCCAAAGCTTCCGGGTTCGATTCCCGTGTCCTGGTGTCAATTTTCAAATAATGATATTTTAATTGTTCCCGGTTATTCCGTGTGGCACGTCTTTTCGAACTAGTGACTCACTAATACATAATGTAAATACTGTCCCTGTGACTGGGCGTTGAGTTTTAGATGCTGTTGTCCTAGATTAAGATAATTTGCAAGTCATGTACACTCCGAATACCATGAAAGGCAGGCAGCAAGCTTACCTTGCATAGCTCTAGTATGGTATAGTATAGATAATAAATAGAGTCCGTCAAGTAGAGACTGCTGCCTGTCAGGGTAAACTGAGTGTATAATATATTCAAGCAAATATGTATATAATTTCAGTCATTTACAAAATTATTTATTTATTTACGTAGAACAACTTAAATAAACGTTCTTGAAAAACATGATGAAGTTGTAGTAAGGAAGCAGATATAAATTGATTAAGGAATTCAATATAATTCAATAGATTGATGAAACAAATAATTTAAATTAATAACAGTGAACCATAAATAAGTTTCTAAAATGCCATTGTGAATCAGTAAAAGTGAATGATATTAATTTTCTTAAATAAATTAGACAAAAACTTTGAATAAAAACACATTAAGATGTGAGTCAAGTCGCACCATACACATTAAAATATAACATTAAAAGTTAACATGAATTCATATACTAGAAAATCGTTACACTTGGTATAATGTTAAATGAAAATATTAATAAGATTGAATAATTATAATAAGATTAACTGTAAGAACTGACAATTGATACTGTAATATTGAAAAAATAAATTTTATTGAATTCTAAATTCCTTAGCTTAATCCCTTGCTCCCTGTGTGGCATCCGAGAGATGGCCTTAATTGACATACATGTGACATGTTTCGGCGAGCAACGTCGCCATCCTCAGACAGTGTTTACTGCCATGTGAGCTTTACTGGTTGAAAACCAGAATAAAACCCATTTAACTTTTAATGTTATGTTTTAATGTGTATGGTGCGACTTGACTCACATTTTAATGTGTTTTTATTCAATGTTTTTGTCTAATTTATTTAAGAAAATTAATATACATTCACTTTTACTGATTCACAATGACATTTTAAGAAACTTATTTATGGTTCACTGTTATTAATTTAAATCATTTGTTTCATCAATCTATTGAATTATATTGAATTCTTTAATCAATTAAATAAACGTGTTTGCTTTTGCCCCTCTATCTACATTTTACTTCACTAATGCTAAGGTACATTTGAGAGGAAATACACCTGAACTTGCATGCAGAGGGGTAAACCAAATAGTAAGAATCACCCCCAATACATCTGACTAAGATTCGAACCTTTCTCTACCAGTCACGCGCAAACTAGACTAGACGAAATAGATCTGGTTAGTTTTATCTTTATTTTGTTTAATAACATTTCACATATTGGCTGGTTTTAACTGGTGTTACAGCCTAAATTTGAAGAAACATCATAAACAATGTCTCAACTGCTGCTCCAGCCTATATTTGAAGAAACACCAAAAACAATGTTTCAACTGCTGCTCCAGCCTAGATTTGAAGAAACACTAAAAACAATGTTTTAACTGGTGCTCTGATCTAGATTTGAAGAAACACCGAAAACATTGTTTTAACTGGTGCTCTGACCTAGATTTGAAGAAACACCAAAAACAATGTTTCAACTGGTGCTCAGACCTAAATTTGAAGAAACAACCGAAAACAATGTTTCAACTGGTGCTCTGACCTAGATTTGAAGAAACACCGAAAACAATGTTTCAACTGGTGCTCAGACCTAGATTTGAAACAACACACACAAAAAAAAGTTTTAACTTACAGCCCGATTTTTATTTGAAGTCTTTTAGAAAATACAAACAAAAACTTTGGGGTCAGCATTGTTACATTCTGCTTTATTATTAATGATACTTAAAACATGTTGATGAAAAGTGACAGCAGGTTTGTATAAATACGTGCAAGAAATATAATAGCTATTCTAGTGGTCAAATAAAATATCACCCGCCTCGGTGGAGTAGTTGGCTAACGCGCTTGTCGTGTTAAGCTCGACTACTGAGGACGAGGAGATCGACGTTCGAATCTCGGTCGGGTGAACTGGGGGTGGTTTTCCCTAAATGGGTTTCCACTCTCCCTCCACGCAAATGCGGGTTCACTTCCTTTAATTCAACCTTTCTAATTCCTAATACATTAGAGTAATTAGTACTTAAAGTGTAAAACCCGAACGGGTAGTAAGATGCGGTGCTAAATATTATATATATTATAAATAAAATATCTTCCTATGAAAATCGGACTGTACGTGGGTGATTGCTTTAATTCTTCTAATATAGAACACCATTTGAATCTCTTTACATTATGTACACTCTATATTAGAACTCCTTGAAAACGAAAGAAGGAGCGTATTATCAATGCAGCATGAAACTAATCTTGTTTGGAGTGCTTTTGAAACGTCAAGATCAAAGCGACCGGCCCGCTAGACCCCAACACGATATTCTTCAGTAATTACTGTTTGTTTTTTGCGTTGGTTCCATCAATATCATACTAATGTCCTCTACACACTTTATAGCCATTCTTTTGCGGGGTCCACATCATCAATCATTTTGACTTTCAACTCGTCACTGTCAGTCTTTCATGGAGAACTTTCTCCATTGGTTATTGGTTTTTTTTAACCAACCATCTATCACTCTTCTCCCTATTTACCACCATTTATATGCACCATCAAATAACTATGATTAAACTAATAAAGATCCTGTTAATGTTTCATAGAAAGTTTCACGGGAGTACGGAACCTACGTTAGGTAATGTTAACAGTAGTTTTGACACACTACTATAACTTAGATATCACAGACAAATCTAACAATTGGACAAGATTTGGCGTGTTTAAATATCACGGACACATTTAACAATAGTGTTATGTTTCTTATATTGTTTAAATATCAAGGACACATTTAAAAATAGTGTTATGTTTCTTATATTGTTAGATATCACTGACACATTTAACAATAGTGTTATGTTTCTTAGATTGTTTAAATATCACGGACACATTTAACAATAGTGTTATGTTTCTTATATTGTTTAGATATCACTGACACATTTAACAATAGTGTTATGTTTCTTAGATTGTTTAAATATCACGGACACATTTAACAGTGGTGTTATGTTTCTTATATTGTTTAAATATCACAGACAAATCTAACAAGTAAACAAGATTTGGGGTGTTTAAATATCAAGGACATATTTAACAATAGTGCTATGGTGGTTCTTATATTGTTTAAATATCAAGGACATATTTAACAAAGTAAAAACCATAGTGTGAGGGGTGCATTCTAAAGATTTCCCTAACCACTTATTTAAAATGCTTGTGGTAATTTAGTTTAAAACAGTACTTCAAAAAGTCCCGTGGTTTTAAGTATTTAGGCTCAACATATTTGATTTTAAAATATGCCTGAGCTGCACACCTAAGGGCTCCACTAATTATATATAAAAAGTTTCACCTTGCAATTTGATCAAGGCGCTTAAGGTGTCAATATCTCAATATAAAGTCGATTTCGCTTAAAGTGAACCACTTTAGACCCAAGTATTAAAGTTTAATAAAATCAAAACGTGCTTCCACTTAATCTTAAGGTGAGAATTTAGAGAACACGAGTTGAGGGCGGTATTTTTGCAATTTTTATATCAAAACAGTTTTGCTCAAAATAAATATATTATTGCTTCAGAAGGAACATAAAGTATATTTGTCATCATTTGTTGATATTCACAGTTGTCGAATATCTGTAAAGAGTGGCCTGGAATTTAATGACAACACTTTTACTTTTCATTTAAAAAGTTTGTTATTCTATGCTCATGACAGATAATCAAAAACTGTTAATATCACCACGTTAAGGAAATTAAACTCTATGTTTATACTGGAGAAATATTTGATTTATTTTGTCCAAAAAAAGTGTTACTAAAAAACTGAACACACTGGCCTTTTCTCACGTACGTACCTTACACTACTAGCTTAAGTTAGAGGGTTATCCACAAACAAAACAAAATATCACACAAAGAGAATTAATTTTATTTAAATCAATTGATTCACATTTTTAAATAGGATATGTGTTATTGCTTGCTGTGTACAATTATGTATACTTCTCAAGAGTCTGCTTTTTTTACACTCTTCAATAAACCTTGGAACAGTCCTGAAATCCTTTAACACCTTTTCCCTGTCGGAAACTTTCGTTTTAATCAGGGTTAACCCCTGTGTAAAAAAAAGGTGCTAGCCTTAATATCACCCAAATAAAGACTGTAATATTATTACTGTGCTTAAACCACCTTTAACAAGCTCAAAATTGGCCTCATCTGGTGAGGTTTAATTCATTACAACTTAATAGTTTTACCCGCATAGTTGGCCGAATGCCGCCGGCCACCAGCACACCAGCATTTGCTTCGCTGACATTGTATTTGTTTTATAACAAAATTCACACATCCAGTAGCTATACCAACGTATTGCAAGCAGTTCCTTGAGTAACATTTTATCCTCTGTATCAAAGGTCACACATCCAGTAGCTAAACAAGTGTGTCGCAAGCAGTTCTGAATAATGGTCATTGCCACACTCCTGGATGTCTTGTCGGCAAAAGGTTTAACACACAGTGAGGGGAACTTTCTATCTTTGCTTGCTACAACCGTGGTATGAAGCATAAGGGGAATCGTGCGTCGGATTATTTTTGAAAAAACTTTTTTTTTTCTCAGCAAAACTAATTCTAATTGTGTTTTTATTTGAATAAGTATTTATTTTTATTCTTTAATTTGCTTTAAAATCGGGTTTAACTGATAACATTTGATTAATTTACTTTCTAGGACCATAATTTATATCTATTTGATTTTTATATTTGACTTAGTATTATACTTTAGATTAAAGTGTAAATACTTCTATACAATTGACTAAATACATTTTTAATAATTAAATATTATCTCTAAATATAAAAATAATATTTTTGATTAATCGATCTCATGGTGTAAATTGTTTTAACACATCATTTCACCTAATACATTTTTGCGTGGAGCTTCTATGCTTGACTGACTTGACAATACCTGAAACTAGTGGAAAATTTAAGAACTTGATCCTAACATTTAGAGTAGACAAGTACCCCTCCCTTCTTACTATTTTATTTCACAACATGTACTTGTGAACGCTGTATACAGCGCCAAGTAAACAACCATCCCGTGTTGCAGTAGTTTTCTTCTTAGAAGGACAAGGAAGCTCGTCTGGTCAGCTCATTCTACCATTGTGATCCAGCGTGACATAAATTAAGAGTTAATCATTTACACCACTTATTATTCAGTTCCTGACTAAACTTGACATTTCAAATAACAATAACAGATACTATCAAAAGTTGTAGCTTAAAGTTAGTCCATCAACGGTGTTGGTGTTAGCTCATTCCCCCCCCCCCTCCTCTGAGCACGTGACGTAACCGGTTAGGTCATTGATACAGCATTAGCATGAGGGCCTATAGCCGGAGTCCCCAGTTTCAATTCCCGTGCACTGGTTGTCAATTTCCAGCCATTTTTTTATATAAATCTTCAGGGCTTCTACCTTAAAACATATCATCATAATTATATATTTGTAATTAGTCAATGGAATTACCTGCCCAATAGTGATGAGGTAGAAATTGTGAGAGCTTCATTAGCATTCATTTTCTTTTAGTATTGATCTAGCTATTTTGTAGTCTATGAAACAACAAAAAAACTTAGTATTCATAAAATCGAACAAGACGGCAACTTTTAGCAGGACAAAAGTGTCACAACCTTGAAAGGTATTCCTACCGTACTAAAAAGGAGTAGATATCTCACAGTAGCTTATAACTAACCCGTTAATCATTAAGGTATTATTTAAATAGGGGAATAAAGGTTTTTAGTAGGTATAAGTTTAAGAGATAAACATCGAAATTAAAATTAATGAATTATAAAAACATTGTATTATTCAATTTTTTTTTATATTTACATAATGATGTTACACCTAACCCCCGCTTCCACCTATCGTGTAAAAACTATTGAACTTGGTATACGTACAACTATAATTATGGCGTCTAGAATAACTTCAATATAAGCATGATCCCAAATAGTATTTTAAAATACTTAGGAAGTGGAGGGAGTCTCGTAATGGAGGAAGATTCCCCCTACTTTTAAATTACTGTGATGTAATTGGGAGGTATTTGAATAAATATAAGTTAGCCTATTTTTAACAATTATAAATATTTAATAAAAGCCTGATGAGTAAGGGGGAAACGCAGTTTCTGGCCCAAACAATGGGGTAATTAACGCGAACAAAGGGCCCTTAATTGGCTAGTGGGAGGGGTGAATGAAGCCTGTATGTGTAGGGTGACGCACTGGGATGGGGTTGG
>CABFVX010006891.1:0-12144 GCA_902151425.1 Timema shepardi
TAGGATTGGGACCCTTAAATTACAGAAGGTTTTTTTTAAACTCAGCTTCTTACAAATAAAGTAAAAATCTTTTGGAGTTAATATGTAATTTACGTTACATGTGTGGAATTTAATAATTAATAAATTTATAATTGTCTATAAACAGTAATGCAGATTCTGGAAAAGGGGAGACTTGCTTTTTGTTACCATGTAAAACCAATCAATGTGGGCAACAGTGCCCAAATAACGTTTGCCGTTGTTAAACTTTTAACAGCTAAAAAAAATACCAGCCCTTATGTTAATGAGAACAAATATAATTAATTAACTTAGTATGTAAGTATTAGTTATTGATTGTATAGTTATCAGAACAATAAAGTAAAATTAATTTATTAAATAAAACCTTCTGGCATAGCTAATAGACATAACCCCTCCCCCATCACTCCATCCCAACAGTCAAGAAATACTTTAACGACTTAAGGCCTTCTCTAATTTAGGTGTTGGGCGTATCTAGGCAAACTATCCTACAGTTATGTGTGGAGGAATATCATACCTCGCGGGCTCAGTGAATTAGAGGTTGCTACCTTTCAATCTCGACGGAGTGTACATGAGATAGTAGGGGGAGCAAGACTGAGATGGTATGGGCATGTAATGTGAATGAAAAAAGAGAGGATGCAAAAGAAAATGTCGGCAATAAAGTATGTTGAATACAAACCACAAGGGAGGCCAAGAAAGAGATGGAAGGAGCCGATAACAGAAAGTGTTCAAGTGATAGGAGAAGAATGTTGGAAGTATAGAGGAAAATGTAAGCATTTTACTAAACTGACCCAGCCACAGGCTGTAAACAGTTGATGATTCTCAACACTTTATTCCACTACTAAAATCAGCGTTAGTGTCATTTTATATGGATAAGATATCAAATTAAAGTGGGAAGAAGGAGGACTCTAGAAAAGGTAAGTAGTCTTTGCAGATTTCCTAGCAACATATTTTTAAATTTAAAATAAAATTAAATAATACTCCAATAGAAACAGAGTTTAATTTTAAAGATATAGTAATCTAAACAGTTCTTGAATGGTCACGAGAATATTATCATTTGACGAGAAACTTTTTAATTACATTAAATATACTTGGGGTATTTAACGTGAACTTTCTGAACAGACTGATTATATCAATACACCCCCATATATTCACCCTCCCCCCACCAGCATCGATATATGTCATGTGGTCTCGGTCTCCTGTCTCAACGTGCCAAACTGTATAGGACACACCCCGAAATACATTATCACGTGATCACCCTTGAACTATTTCTGTATCGACAGGTATGGCCGGCAAACTGGTGCTGGGGCTTGGTCATACATTATGACATCATTAGGGTTACGAAATCACCCGTGGACCATTCCTCCCTCGACGTGTCATCCCACCAAACCATCACCGGTGTTAAGTCCGTATTCAATAGAGGGGCCCTCTATCAAGCACATTCTAAAGAATCCCAGCAGCAGTATTCTACACCGATATCGGTCACTTTTGGAATGTGTGGACAATCCGTAGTGAGGTTTGGACGGGGAAGGAGTGGCTGACAAAACGTGGGAGGAGTCCACACACCCCTAAATCCTGTTCCCCTTTTGGTCGGACATGCACCCCCATTGCACAACACGTTCCCTTTATGATCGAACACGCACCTCTTTTGGTTAAAAATGAAGACCCTTTGCTCAGTTTTGTTCCCCTTTTGGTCGAAGATCCACCCCTATTGTGCAATTATGTTCTCCTATTGATTGAACCCTCACAACTTTACCTCGGCTTTATTCCCCTTTTGGTCGAACACTCACCAATATTCTACAATTCTGTTCCCCTTTTTATCAAACACGCACCCCTTTTTCTCAGTTTTATTCCCCTTTTGTTTGAAGACTCACCCCTATAGCGTATTTCAGTTCCCCTGTTGATTGAACACGCATCTCTTTTACTAAGTTTTGTTCCCCTTTTTAATAAACACGCACCCCTTTTACTCAGTTTTGTTCCCCCTTTATCAAACGCGCACCCCCTTTTCTCAGTTTTATTCCCCTTTTGTTTGAAGACGCACCCCTTTTTCTCAATTTTATTCCCTTTGCACCCCTGTAGCGTATTTCGGTTCCCCTTTTGATTGAACACGCACCTCTTTTGCTTGGCTTTGTTCACCTTTTGGTCGAACACGCACCATTATTTTACAATTCTGTCCCCTCCCCCTTTTTTTTTTATCAAACCCGCACTCCTTTTAATAAGTTTTGTTCCCCTTTTTATCAAACACGCACCCTTTTACTCAGTTTTGTTCCCCCCTTTTTTTTTATCAAACACGCACCCCTTTTACTAAGTTTTGTTCCCCTTTTTATCAAACACGCACCCCTTTTACTCAGTTTTGTTCCCCCCTTTTTTTTTATCAAACACTCTGATTGCCAAACCCTTCCTTCACCTCTGACAAGACGCGTATTAACCACAACTTGTGAATATGTGGAATGTCAGGCCTCCACCGTGGTTCGGATTCCACGTTAAACTGTAGGTCCTCCATTTAATCTCACAATCACCCTACCATTACACATTAGCGTGAGTGCGTATAACTCGAACGGATAGTAAGACGCGGTAATAATAATTTTATCAAACAAGCACCCCTTTTACTCAGTTTTGTTCCCCTTTTGGTCGAAGACGCACCCCTATTGCGCAGTTCTGTCCCATTTTAGACGTTACGTACCTCCTTCAGCCTATTCCTGTCTTGACATGTTACGCCACCAATCCGGTGCCAAATATGAGTCACTACCCGCAGCCTATTCCATTATCGACATTTTGAGACGGCATTCTGGCACAAGGTGTGAGTCTAGAAATAGGTTTTTACGTCATTGGGGCTGTGACATCTACAGGAATAGATTCTTAAGTCCTCAGGGTAACGACATTCTGGGTAAGGAGGCTGACCAGATCCCTCTCAGTATATGTTTAACTTCCTTTGAGGGAGGATCCTGGCCACGCCTTCCAGGGTATGAGGCCACCAACCGATGAAATGGGATGGCGATGGATTCGAAATAAAAAAAAGCCACCAAATCCCAGGAATTCCCACACCGGCATCCTCCTAGGGACTCGAACCAATGGGGCACACTCCCTATATAAAAACAACCACACCGGAATTCTCCCAGGGACTCGAAATAATGGGGCATGCGCCTCCATACCAATCCCGCGGATTTGAAGCAATGGGACATACGTAAAAACTAAAAGACTAACAGGCCACACATAAAAGATCAATGGGGCACAAATAAACAATAAAAAAATCAAGTTGGCAACCCCCTAATATAAAAATCAAATGGGCGTGATTTAACACGATCAAAAGGGTCAGTGACCTCTCACGGGAAAGTGTTTTGACTCGGCAGTAGACGAACACCTTTTGCGAATTTATGAGGCCAAGGGTTCAAAGATCTAGTTGGTCTAATACTACCCAAGCACTACTGATTTCTGGACGTGACTCTTATAATGAATTAAATGATCCAAATGTGGCCTCTTCAACTCCATACATCAGGAGGCTGAGATAACGACTGAACTTCACTAAAAGACTCTATGGGGGAAATGGAAAACAGAATTGAAAAGCTAATAAGTGCCGTGTAAGGCAAAACTGGTGAAAGTTGTTTATTCTAAGTTGCAGTCAGTGTTAAAAATAAATCCAGGATATTCAATGTTTGTCAGTGTAGACCACGTTGTTATTGGAAATGATTGATTTCTCTGAGGACATTTCTAAAGAAAACATACTCCTCTGTTAGAATATATCTAGTGACATCCTTTGAAGTGGAAATACAACTTTCTGCCCACAAATATATTGTCTGACAAGCGGCAATCAAATACCCTAGAAAACATTGAAATCAATATAAAAATGTTTCTGTGCAGCAAAGTTTAAATAATCCGTTAATATCGTTGCCAATCACATTGTAAACAGGATAAATGTTACTTGCTTGATACAATATTTGTTTTACAACTATGCTGTTACATAGTTTTATAAATCTACGTATTTAACTCTATTTTACTACAAATATTGCTATATTATACTAAATAAAAATCCCAGCACTAGTAATAACATTAAACTAATATTAAGTTAAAATATTTATTTGAAGGGAGGGGGAGAAAGTGGGAGCGACAGATAGTGGTGGGCCCTTTGCAAACGAAGTTTGCCCAGATATGTTCTTTTAGTACCGCGTCTTACTACCCGTTCGGGTACGTCCCCATGTCTGTTAAGGTCGGACCCGTTTATCAATAGTCTATTTATCGCTTTCATATATCGAGAAAGGACAAACCCTTTTTGGTTTTATTTTTTCCCATCCCCTCCCATTTGCAGGAAAGCAGGGAACGAAGTTTGTAAGAGGAGAATCAACAACGTAAGAATGGCAGTAGCCGATATACTTTCTGACAGATCAAAGGGAAAAAGGGTTCGCCGCGCTCATTTTCTTTCCTGCTACTGAGTGACTTTGGAGAGTCATTGAAAAAGTAAGTAAAGGGGCGCTTTGAAAAAGATTGAAGAAATAAATCAGCAAACAATATTTTGGCATTTTTATATCTATTAGCTGCAATTCACATAAATCGAAACCATCATATTTGAGGCGGCACATCACTAAATTAGTAATTTTCAAAAAATAGTGACCAGCTATTTTATTAATAAATCTAATTATTTATACATCATTGTTACCATCTCAATGGCTCCGAAGAGAACGATTAAACTCAAAACCAGATACCTCAATGTTCCAATATGGGTGGATCCTGAGGTGGTGAGAGTGGAAGGGGGGGGGGATGCACACTCCCCTCAACACTTTTAATTAAAAAAATCAAACAAATTAAATCTATGTTATAGCTACAAAATTGCAACACAAATGGTTTTGGTACTAATATATAGATAAAAATGAGCTAAACAACATAATATCCAAAATACGCCCTAAATGAATTAGTTTTGGGCCCGCTTCACCCACCTTCCTCCCGCCTTTCACAAAAACTCTGGATCCACTCCTGTGTTCGAGGTTCGGATCACTTTAAAGTAACAGTTTTCAGCTTCACTCTCTAAAAATCACAACACCCAGTCATTTTGTAATATATTCATCAGTGTGGAATAAAGAAACCTCAACTTCACTAGTTGTTCGCCTCCTTTCCGGGGATACGTTCTAGGATCCTTATTAGTTCAACACTAGGACGCACTACCGATCGACCACAGTATCGAATAGGTTTAAAGCATTTGGATGAAACAAACGAGTAATTTAAGGAAGCGGCTAGGCCCTAAATAAACTCTTTTTTTATGCTAGCTACCTCCTTCGACCCCCAAAGCAAATAATGTTCCACAGCCAATGCTTTCAGTCAAAGCTTGCCATCTTCTTAAGCGAAATTAAATCCTCAAATAAATGAGGGGTGCGCACACTACGACGTATAACGTCTGCTTTTATCGTTCCGTGCCGGTCTGGGGAACATCCCAGATTTAGGTTTTTACTTTACTTCCTATTTTATATATATATAAAGTAGGTATGGGATTTACACAAGGACTTAAATAGTGTTGAGTTTCTCAATGAAAATGAATGAATTAAAGTTTAAATAAGATACATTCATTAATAAATAAACTCTAAAGCTGCGTCCAGACTAGCGAGCCGAGCCTCGTTAACGTTGGATAAACGGGTTCGTTGTAATGCTCACAGCAACCCAGTGAATGTCTTTATTTCGACGAACATCAAAGAATGCCACGAGACTCGGCTCAAAACTCACTGGACGGCGCTGTGAGCCGAGCCTCAAGCCAAACACTTGCAACTTTAAATTGTTGTTTATTTCTAATTAACATTCCGTCACACGCGCGTGAAATATTAGCTGAGAAGTTGTGTGATGTAAATTTTACTACACCTTGAATTTTTTATAATTGACATATTAAATATTAACTGCAAATTAGTTTTATAATAGGACGATGGAAATAAATAAAAAATAACTTAATCTATAAAAATTAGAAGGTATATTAAAAATAATATTTACAGTTACATGACTAATCGCATGTTGTAATCTGTACAGTTGAAAGTTTGTTGCACACTTAAAATAAGTTTACCCGCCTCGGTGGCGTAGTTGGCTAACGAGCTTGTCGTGTTGAGCTCTACTGCTGAGGACGGGGAGATCGAGGTTCGAATATCGGTCGGGTGAACTGGGGGGCGGGGGTTTCCTAAATGGTTTTCCACTCCAACTCCACGAAAATGCGGGTTCACTTCCTCTAATTCAACCTTCCCAATTCCTAATCCATTAGAGTAATTAGTACTTAAAGCGTATAACCCGAACGGGTAGTAAGACGCGGTGCTAAATATATAAAATAAGTTTGAAACTGCCTCTGAAAAGAGAGTGGTAAATAAAGAATAGACTTTCACACTATGTAAACTTTGTGGGTAAATATGTCCCAGCCAGCGTCAGTGGCGTAGTGGTCTAACGCGTCAATCTCATGCCAGACTGGAGTGATCAAGGCGGGGAGATCGTAGCTCGAATACCGGTCGGTTCTATTGAGGATGTTTTTTTTTCCTATATGATTTCCGACTCACCTTCACGCAAATGAGGGTAGATTAACTCTAAAATGCTTCCTACCTCATTTCTACCCCATAAGATTACTTATCATATATTTTATTAATTATTTATAATATTCTGTTTAGAGACGTTAAATAGTTATGGCAGACTGGTATAAGAGTCACCGGTTGTCAAGAAACGTATACATGTTATTGCGAGTTCTTCCTGCACACTTATGGATTCTTTTAGATGGGAATTTTTTTTTTTGCTCTTTTAGCCCAATCAAAATAATTAGATGCTTAATCACCTGTTGACATTCGAGTTAAGTTTTTGTATTGACCACTAATTTCTTGAAATTTAAATTAGTGGAGCAAAATATTTCCACTATATACCACCCGCCAAGTGCATTTGAGTTTGCCACCATCGTTTGTCCTGTTTTTTTTCTTTGTTGCAAAGTGTGGATAAATTATGCCGTGGCAGCCAATTTTAATTATTCCTTGTTCATTGGGTGTGTCATTCACCGAAGTATATAACTTTACGAAGCAAAATATGGCTCGCAGGGATGTTCAGGTTCGGTTCGAGACGTGGTTCGGCTCGATGTTTGGCTCGAGGCTCGACTTGCTAGTCTGGACGCAGCTTTAGAGGTTAGATTAATTATATCCTCTAGTAGCCTAATTTTGGGAGACACTGAGTAAGTGACGTATTGAATGTTCCATCAGTCCTAGCGAGAAGTATAGTGACTCAAGTAAGGACTACACCCTGTTATAATCTTCTGAGACATTCAGTGACGTGTTGAGTGTTCCATCAGTCCTAGCGAGAAGTATAGCGACTCAAGTAAGGACTACACCCTTTGATAATCTTGTGAGACATTGAGTGACGTGTTGAGTGTTCCATCAGTCCTAGCGAGTAGTATAGCGACTCAAGTAAGAACTACACCCTGTTATAATCTTGTGAGACATTGAGTGACGTGTTGAGTGTTCCATCAGTCCTAGCGAGTAGTATAGCGACTCAAGTAAGGACTACACCCTTTGATAATCTTGTGAGACATTGAGTGACGTGTTGAGTGTCCCATCAGTCCTAGCAAGTAGTATAGCGACTCAAGTAAGGACTACACCCTGTTATAATCTTGTGAGACATTGAGTGACGTGTTGAGGGTTCCATCAGTCCTAGCAAGTAGTATAGCGACTCAAGTAAGGACTACACACTGTGATAATCTTGTGAGACATTGAATGACGTGTTGAGTGTCCCATCAGTCCTAGCGAGTAGTATAGCGACTCAAGTAAGGACTACACCCTGTGATAATCTTGTGAGACATTGAGTGACGTGTTGAGTGTCCCATCAGTCCTAGCGAGTAGTATATCGTCTCAAGTAAGGACTACACCCTGTGATAATCTTGTGAGACATTGAGTGACGTGTTGAGTGTCCCATCAGTCCTAGCGAGTAGTATATCGTCTCAAGTAAGGACTACACCCTGTGATAATCTTGTGAGACATTGAGTGACGTGTTGAGTGTCCCATCAGTCCTAGCGAGTAGTATATCGTCTCAAGTAAGGACTACACCCTGTGATAATCTTGTGAGACATTGAGTGACGTGTTGAGTGTCCCATCAGTCCTAGCGAGTAGTATATCGTCTCAAGTAAGGACTACACCCTGTGATAATCTTGTGAGACATTGAGTGACGTGTTGAGTGTCCCATCAGTCCTAGCGAGTAGTATATCGTCTCAAGTAAGGACTACACCCTGTGATAATCTTGTGAGACATTGAGTGACGTGTTGAGTGTCCCATCAGTCCTAGCGAGTAGTATATCGTCTCAAGTAAGGACTACACCCTGTGATAATCTTGTGAGACATTGAGTGACGTGTTGAGTGTCCCATCAGTCCTAGCGAGTAGTATATCGTCTCAAGTAAGGACTACACCCTGTGATAATCTTGTGAGACATTGAGTGACGTGTTGAGTGTCCCATCAGTCCTAGCGAGTAGTATATCGTCTCAAGTAAGGACTACACCCTGTGATAATCTTGTGAGACATTGAGTGACGTGTTGAGTGTCCCATCAGTCCTAGCGAGTAGTGTAGCGACTCAAGTAAAGACTACACCCTGTGATAATCTTGTGAGACATTGAGTTACGTGTTGAGTGTCCCATCAGTCCTATCGAGTAGTATAGTTACTGAAGTAAGGACTACACCCTGTGATAATATTGTGATATATTGAGTGACGTGTTGAGTGTCCCATCAGTCCTAGCGAGTGGTATAGCGACTCAAGTAAGGACTACACACTGTGATAATCTTGTGAGACATTGAGTGACGTGTTGTGTCCCATCAGTCCTAGCGAGTAGTGTAGCGACCCTAGAGTGGTAATACGGCGAGAAACTGGTTGAGTGAAGACATGAGGGAATCAGTCCTTGTCCAGAGCAAGCTCGGACCACGTGTTGGTTGATAATCTAATAACACGGCATCATGCGAGATAATTAACACCCCCAGCTTGTTTCTAATGCAAACAATGCCAAGGTAACATGATTAACTCAGTCCTTAGCTACACTTTCAGTGGAGTCTCAACCCAACTAATTTATGGGCTTTGGTTTTCTACCACAATTTCTAAATTAACCGAAATTAAAAGTTTGCATTAAAAAAAGGATGGTATCCACTACCTCCACCTACTGTTGTAAGAGGAGTATTTGTTTTACTTGAACAATCTTAATTTATTCATGAATGTCTTAGGAAAAATAACAACTTTTTTCTGAACACTTGTTAAAAGTTTTTCTTTTCTATTCACCACTTAAGAGTGCAGTTCATAAGCTCACAGAAATGTTTGTTGATACATGAGGTTTTGTGATTCCAGCCGATTGATATCAAATTATGCTTAGGGCCAGTTTCATAGTCAAATTTAGTACGCCTCAAGTGCGGCGCTACACTAAATACAAGACAACACCTACCTAAACCAGAATGGATTGGGCCGTTTTCTCATAGGAAACTGGCTCATTCCATTCTGGTTTAGGTAGGTGTCGTCATGAACTTAGTGTAGCGCCGCACTTGAGGCGTACTAAATTTGACTATGAAACTGGCCCTTAGTCTGGATGTACACTCCCTTTACCCTGAACGGTAGCATTCTTACTTTCACGGATTATACTACGGTCCTATATTATGAGCTATAGCATAGTGGAATAATGCAAGGTAAGTTTGATACCTTCTTAAAAGATAAACGAAGAGTGTTCCTAGACCAATGTTTCCCAAACTTTGGTGTACGCAATGTCCCAACAAGCTTTATTAGTCACTAAATGTGTTTTGATAATAATAATGATAGTAGTAATATAATAATTTTATAGTAATAATAACAACTTTTCTATCGTATTTATTTGGACAAAATTAAGGCCAGTCTCTTTTCTTATATTTAACAAAGTATTAATAATGCATGATCATACCTATACTTAAAATAAAAACACCATGTTGTGAGTCCACCAGCCAGCTATACTAATCGAGCGGCAACCACCGTTAAAGATGCTAGTGCCAATATTTGCGGAGATAGGGTGTCACATGGTCAGCCCAACGAGCCTTCCGGCCGTCAATCAAGGTTTTCTAGACCGGAGCTGCCACTTATTTATTCAAGTATCTCCTCATTTATCCTCATGAGGCTGAGTTTAACCTCGTTCCAGACCCACTGCTTCACAAACAAATTCTGCAAGTGCCGGAGACTGAACCTGGAACCGCTGAATCTGTAGTCAGGAACTCTTGACCACTAGATCACAAAGTACTATTAATTTAATAATTTAAATCTATAATTTGTAATATGTCTACAAAAAATAATTAATCATTTAACATGAAAATATTCACTTAATTGTATTGTTATTATTAGCATCCGTTCGGTTTATACGCAGCTTAATTTTAGATTATGGACATATTATAAAAACGAAATAAATGAAGACAGTAGACGTAAATAAAAAATTGAAAGAAAACAAAAATATTAACAAACACAAATAATACTACACAAAATTTATAAATGAGGGATTTAATAAAAATGCTGTAACCATGAGGTGTGCAATCCTTAATAAAATGCCATTTTTTATACAAAGTATTGACCCTTGTTGACCCTATATCGATTTATTTTTGGTATAAATATACCAGTGAAGACTTTAATTCTTTAAAAAGAAAATACTAAAATTTAAACCCGGGAGTCAAAAAATGTTTAACGTAAGTATAACGCAATTTTTACTCGGGTTTGCTAGTATATATTATTTCGTTTAACATATATAACGAGTTTTGAGTAAATATCTACATTTTTAAACAATGGAGTAAGAAAGTCCATGTGGAGTTCCGTACCATTATATATATATATATATATATAAATAATGAAATTAACATCCTAAACTAAGTGCTATTTTCTATGAATATAATATACTATTGAATATAGTATTAATTTGTTTTCTGTCTAACTTTATCACCAAGGAGAATTAATATCCACCTCAAATCCAAAGAGAAATTATATTAGTTATTTCAACTTAAATCCAAAGAGATATATTAAGACTGTAACAACGATAAGGACATAACATAATACTTTAATAGCATAATGTACTTATGTTTTTGAATGGATATATTGAGGTTTATTGTTCACAAAACTACAACTAATAATAATAATAATAATAATAATAATAATAATAATAATAATAATAATAACTTAATTTCACACTCCCATTCCTAATGAACTTCTACATTTCGAGACTCTGCCCACAGACGTTGAGCAAGCTTATAATTAAAATATTTTATAATGGCAGCATTTTTAATATCTGGATCAAGCACATTCCATGAACGAGCTCCAGCGATAGTAAAAGAGAGAGAAGAGAAGTTAGATTTGTGAGCAGGGGTAGATAGCGTAAAGGTTTTGAGATCCTGTTAACAATATTTTATGTCTGATAAACAGGCTTTGTTTGGCTTACCACTAAAGCGTTATTTTGATTTGGAACGACCGTTTATATTTTTAATATTGTAGGTATTTTTCCCTTTTATCTTATGGGAGATATGGAAGGGGTACGTTGGTAATTCCATGACCCCAAATGCAAAGGTTTGGGAAACACTGTCCTGAGCTGACGTCACTCTACCAGAGATGTTTGTTTTGTCCATTAAATTGGCAACAATGACTAGTCGTGCATATTCTATTTATAATAAGTCTATTGGATAGATCATTTTTTATTTTTAGGTTTTCGCCACGATGCTAATTATTATCTTCAGAGAACAAATTATCGAGGATAAAATTATCTTTGAACTGATTGGCTCTATCGACGCGATGCAAATCGGATAAAGCTGTGAGATATATAGTGTCCTGAAAATATGTCGAATTCATAGCCCACATTTTTTAAGACGAGATTTGTGACTTGATTTAAAAAAAAAGTTACACCACTTGTCAGAGCTTGGCAATATTTCGCCTTACTAAACGTTGTACACTCATCACGTGACCAAACCAGCCAATGTCAGCAGTTAGTACATCAACACACTCGCGCGAAGACAATAATTTGTTTTTTGTTGCCATGTTGTGTTGTGCTTACGTGCAAACAAAAAATTAGTAGTTATGCCAAAATTGGAAAGAGAGGACTGAAAACTTATAGTAAGGATTCTGTCTTCTATTATTCTGTGACCTGCCACTGCCTGACCGATGGTCAGCCTGAGTGGGAGC
>CABFVX010006891.1:12192-35838 GCA_902151425.1 Timema shepardi
GGAGGGGAGGAGGGAGGGGATAGGAAGACCTTACTAAGTATTCAAAGAACTGGTACAGTAGCCCCATGGCTTCTTTGGTGCTGACTGACAGCTCACAGCTGACCTCTGACAGTCAACATTTAGGTATATACCTAAATTTTGACCGTCAGAAGTTACAGCTGCTAAACACATGTTTTTTCAGATCATATGGTTCGGCGTAGGGATACATAATTTGGTCTGGTAACTTTTCAAAGCTTTTAGTTGTCAGCTGTGAGCTGTCAGTCAGCACCAAAGAAGCCATGGGTCTACTGTAGTTCTCAAATAGAGATATGGTTTGCGCGATGCGAACTCTGGCGAGTGTTATGGAAGAAACATTTAAGCAAGGTCAAAACTAAACTTGGCAACCAAGATCACACTCTGTAAGTTATATAGTTAATATCCATATAATTTATAACTTTTTCAACAAATTTTTGAAAATTGAATATTTATAGAAGATATATATTTTAAAGTGGTCTTAAATAGATTTGTTTTAAAAATCAAACACCTATGATAAATTTTTGGAGTGGTCTTTCAACAGGAAAAGTTTAAAAATTGAATGTCTCTTCTAGAAACTATTTGGAGTTTAATAAAAGGCCATCTTTCAGGTTCATATTTATAATACTAAAATAATAATAATAATAATAATAATAATAATAGGGTCTAATAATACTAATAATAATAATACTTAGAACCGTATTTTACCCGTTCGGGCTATACGCATAAGTACTAATTGCACAAATGGGCTAGGAAATGTGAAGGTTGAATATAGAAGAAGTGAACCCAAATCTGTGTGGAGGAAAAGTGGAAAACCATTTAGGAAAAACAACCCCTGTTCACCCAAGAGAGATTCGAACCTCTATCTCTTCGTTCTCGGCAGTCTAGCTCAACACAAAACTGGCGCATTTGCTAACTACGACACAGAGGTGGGTAGGTTCATATTTAAAAAAATCACAGGACTTAGGGTAATGAAATGCATCTGGAAGGGGTGACAGCTTTATTAGGTCAGATTTATTCCAGGGGGAAACCTATTTCCAGGATGGGCGAATAACCCGTGCCCACCTGGTTCTGCTACCACTTCCTGAAAGTACTTGATTTTAAAAGCGGATGGTTCTATTGCAGTCGGGAACATCTGTGTCGCAATTGCACATAATAACGCTGGCACACCTCACCGCCATCTACCTTGCAACAAGTCTGTGCTTGCTATTGCTTTGAATGTTTCAAGGTGGAAAACAGTATTATAAAAGAAAAACTTGTCATTTCAACCGAGCAGGTTACATTACAACAGAAATAACCGGCGAAGAAGCCAACGTTATAAAAACGAGAATATAAAGTAGATCTATACTAGGTTCTGAGGAAGTTTCGGTAGACGATGATAATAAAAACCTTCTGTTTCGATAAAATACTCATGGAACCAAGAGCGTATGTAACAGAAACAAAAAACAAAAACTCGGTAGCCTCGTCCCCACATTAATAGATACAAAGCTACAATCCAAATTTCATGGGAAAGTCCTTTTAGAAAATACAAACAAACTTCTTGTAGCTAAATTTAATAAAATAAAACTATTTTATTAAGTTTTAATTTTCTAGGTATTGATAATATATAATTATATAGATATATAAATATATATAATGTATAATTATATAGATACATACATATATTTAGTAATAATAAAATATCTACAGATCACATGTCCTAACGTATTAATACGTGAGAGTAGATCTAGTAACTTTTCAAGCTGTCGGGGCTTTCCCTATGGAAATTGGACTTTAGGTTTAGCATAATTTTAATGTGAATGTATTATTTTTATTTATATTATGTTTGTATTTGTCTAAAAAGTACTCCAAGTGTCCCTTCATAAGAGAATCAAGATATATTTCTATTTTTATTTATACAGTATTATGTTTGTATTTGTGTAAAAGATGCTACGAATGTCCCTTCATAAGAGAATAAAGATATATTTGTACCTTACCCAACTTTATTATTGCGCTATAAACAGCACTACACATTCAAGTTATCAAGGACCTTCCTTAAATTACGTGATGCTTTTGTTAAAAATGATTTTTGACCTCACACCCCTCACGTAAAGGATTGTAAAATTTCCCGTCACCCTTTCCTCCCGCCAACAATTTCGTAGATTATATTATTTTACTCTTTTAATTATGTTTATACATAAGGATTGGTAATAATGCGAGTGCTATGAATTCTTAGAATACTTTAATAATTTGTAGTAATTAATATAATATAAGTTAGATTTTATAATTAATATGGTATTTATTTTTAGACAAAAAAATATTTTTCTCATCATAAACATAGATAAAAAACCTTACGTTAGATGGAGTCTGACCTCTCCCTCACAAGGAAACGTAAGAAAATACTGAAATTGTCATGAATGATAATTAAAGAGAATATGCACTAGCATTTGCCTGAAGAGCGAAGTGATAATCATACCCATTACACCAGTCTGGTATTTTTTATCTCCTTACAATGCGTCTTACTCGTCCAGGCTATTAGAATGTATACACTTATGGAATAGGAACTACAAATTTTAGTGGAAATGCGCCCGTATTTCCGTGGAGGGAAAGTGGGTAAACGTTTATAAAAACTTTCATTACACCCGACTGAGATTTGAACCCCTACCTCCTCATCACCGAGACATGCATTTTACCTGCTATCCGCGCTGAATGGTTCGATATTTTAAAAAACTTGAGTCAAATTAGTAACGTCAGTTGAATACAGTGTGGACAAAAGTACAGAACCAACACTTATCATATTTTTCCCCTTTCACCAAGGCAAATTCCTATTTTTGTCTAATATTTGTGTGCAATAACTAGAAGATGTATTCACAGTCAATAAAAATGGTTAAAAAAATTGCAGGCGAATAGGTTATAAAAATAATCATAAAGTAAACATAGGCACATACATAAGCCTAGGTGTTGTAGTAGCGTGCGGTCCCCTGGGCCTGATCGCATAAACGTAAAAGCGCTATAAAGTAAAATTAGGCACAGAAATACTCAATAAAATTCATTAAATTTATTATCATGTTCTATCTTTTATTTGATACACCGCATATTAATCACGATTACGGTTAATTAAAATATACTTCTCAAAACTTTCATGTTTAAATCTAGTTCTGTTGCCTGACAAAAGTTTTTATGCTGTGAGAAACTTCTCGCTACGTCAAATGTAGTATGTAATAAGACAAAACTTCAGACAAACTATCTCAGCTGAATTTAGCTTGACTTCTAGGAGGGAATTAGTTTGTACTGAGGTCTGCAATACTTGCCATCACTTTCCACCCAGGGTTTCACTGCAATACTCAGTTAAGTTTGTCGACGGTGGCTGTGCCAACTGAGATAGAAGCCTGATTCAGGTTTCCCTTTATTATCCGCATTAGGTTCACAGCTTTCACAAAAGGCATGCCCTTCACCTCTAAATCTGTGATCGCTCGAGTAAGGTTCCCAAAATGACTGTCTAAATAATGCCCCTCTACACGAGTTATTCATAGGCATTTTCGATTGATTTCAATAATCTATAATGGCACTCAGATCACTGTAATGCAACTAAATAATAGTAAATAGATACGTGCATCTAATGAACAGTTCATGTTACTAAAGGCAAAAACACTGACTGATCTGAAAATAATGTGCGTCAAAATAAAATCCTCATCGCCAGTCTTTGTTGTACGAGCCTATCAGACCACTGGATTCAGAGGTTTTTCCTAACTACCACGACCACCATGACTACCACGTGGTGTAAAAATTTGGCTGTCATTTCCTACTGGCAGGTACGTCATTTGAAGCGGGAAAGGGAGAGAGGGGGGGGGGTGGTAAGAAAAAATATGAGAACATACTTATTGGAATAATACAGTATTTGTATGCAAGGCATTTACAAGATAGTTTACTAGTTTTTAGAAGGAAAAAATAAAAGAATGAAAAGGCATTTTAAGGCTTTCAGTTGTACAATAGCACTAACCAATAAAATAGGCATTTATAGGCACTATAAGATTATCACATCTTCGCAATAGCCTAAAATAAACTTCTACTTTACCTCAAAGACCTACGTTTAAAAAAACTTAGGAATAAAATAAGGCATTTAGAGCAAGTTACACCCTCTTGTCATGTCCTAACGAAACCCACCCTTTTCTTATATCTTTTATAGAGGCTTGTAGTACCGTTTCTAAGAAATGTATCGAATAACTAAGAGACTCTAAGAATATAATCCGTCATTAGTTATTCAACGATATGAAATAGAGAGAGCGAATAATGTTCTGTAACTCATTTCAGCCACACAACCTGAAGTGAACAGAGAGGAATTCAATCCTTTCTTCTTCTATTTCCCCTACTAATAAGTTCCCATTAGTTTTAATTTATTTTTAAAGGAAGATGAAAGTTGACAGTGGAATTATTTTACCAACACGTGGGATCGACAACGAAATTTGTTTCTTTCTTTCATGTTTAAATTAGTTGACTGTCTCTGTGGTATAGTAATCAAGAATTTCTGATCTACAGATCTAGAGGTCCCGGGCTCAATCCCCGGCGCTTCCAGGATTTTTCTGTGAAGCAGTGTATCTGGAACGGGGTCTAGTTCAGCCTCGTGATGACAAATGAGGAGCTACTTGAATAAATAGGTAGCGGCTCTGGTTTAAAAAAAGTGAGATTAACTACTAGAGGGCTCGTTGTGTTGATCACATGATCTTTAGCTTACCTTTATCTGCAAATGTTAGCACTATCATTGATGATGACGTTGGCTGCTCAGTTGGTATAGCTCGTTCACGGGCTCAAGTCATGAAGTTTTTTTTTTAAATATCACTTGCTACATTTCAGAAGTGCTGTCATTTTACCCGTGCGTTTATGGTTCGCTATAAGCCACAGCCTTCTTTATTGCAATTAATTAATTAAAACAATTTTTATGTTAATGTTGTGTTACCAAACCGACATTAAAAGGCTGTAAGATAATACATTTTTTTTTTATTTTCACGAGGAATATGTTTTTACCAAATATAATGCCGCTTAAAGTGTTCATATAGCGACTAATATTAAATTGTTTTAGTTATTACGTTTTGATAAAAGGTTATAAAACTGACTAATTTGAGAGAGTGATGAGCAGGATAGTTTAGAAGAAGTGCACCTGAATTATCATGGAGAAAAGATAGGTAAGCCACATGGGTATATAGGCATATAAGTACAATGTGGAGAAACACCCTCATTAAACAGTGACGAGATTCGCTCAGACTTCCCCGTAACATAAATCCGGTACAGATGTAAGTTAAACACCTTAGGCCATGTGACCATAGCTGAGGGTGCATTCTACTGCTAAAAGGAAGCTTTCTGCACACCCTGTTTTTCAATGGATTTGAATCTGATTATATTTTAAATGAGTTTTAAGGGTCTGTGGAACTATTTTATCTGATTTTGGTCAGTCACACCTGAAAATTACACCCTCTAGTTTTCCATAAATTTAAAATAGTTTAATATATGTAATCTTTGCAGTGTTTTACTTACACAGTATCTTACTACTCGTTCAGATATCCTAATTTATTTTCACTAGTGAGCTAAGGGTGGGAAACGTGGTTTCTTACACGACGAACAAAAAATTAGGGTGTGCGGTAGCAAGAAGATTAGGAAGATTTTTGGTCTAAAAATGGATGAGAGTACTGGGGAGTGGAGGAGGTTACATAATGACCAGATACATAGCTTTTATTCATCACAAGACATTGTTAATAAAATCAAGTCTCGTAGATTACGGTGAGTAAGACATGCAGCGCGATTGGGAGAATCTAGATCCGTGTTCAGGGTATTTACTGGTAAACCCATTGGGAAGACCTAGATACAGATAGGAGGAAAACTTAATTATATACCTGTAAGAAATAGGGTGTAGTGAGGTGGACTGGATAGAATTAGCTCAAGATAGAGTATAGCTGGCGTACTTTCGTAAGTGCAGCATTGAACTCTCGATTTCCTAATGCCCTAAAGTAAACTAGTATTTACGTGAGTTAGGGGTCGGGAAGATACCATTTAGAGGAAATATGACCAAATTTAGGACCACTTAGGAAAAACCAGCCTCAGTACATCCGTTTGTGGTTATAACCTCCTATTCTGTGTCATCGGCAAACCTGACTAGATGAGCTAGAGCCCCCGTAACCACCGATGCGGATGTTCATAGTCGATTGGACGGAAATGGTGGTAGTGGTAGTACTTGATATAGTTTTGTCTTCCACGGAGCTCAATGGAAACATGATAAGCTGTCAACCCAATAACACTAATCCGCGTGCACAATAATCTCTAATTTGGATAATGAGTTCAATTTAATTAATCATCGTAACTTTTCAAAGTATTAATTGCCATGTGTTTTAAACCTTTGTAATTTTTTTTTTCATTCAGCTATCGATTTCAGTGACCGGTTGACTGTGTTATGGCGAGCACAATTTGTCATTTATGTTTATTAACTAATTAAATTAATTTAGTTAAGTGAGTTGCCATGACTAAACATCAGCGTAGCCTTTGGGGCACACTGTCACTCAGGCGAACCAATGGCATAAAACACATACAACCTTTCTAACGATGCTGGATATCATAAATGTCGGGAAGAACATATGGGGAAGCATATTTCAAACTGTAATTTAATATATCTATTCCAGAAATGTTATTACGCGTGTAACTACACCAGTGGAAACACAAACTAAGGCACCAGGATTGAAGTAGAGGAGATTTACGGCTCTGGGAGATTGAGGTTTGAATCTCTTCTTGGTGTACAAGGTTGGTTTTCCACTTGTGATTTATTACTGTATGTTACATATCCCCTATCCACTTTAGTGCGGGTGAACCCTACTCTAAAACCACCTACCCCTCAGATTAAGTCTCTAATAACCTTTATGTTGGACGTAATAATAATAATAATAATAATAATAAATATATTATGTGTTTAATGCATGCCTTTTAAAGAGAGCTATCCGCCCATGACCTACAAACTACACTAAAGTCAATCGCTATCGGATGTATTTACATACAAATACTAACTTTTGGGCACTAAGATCAAAACAGACTATCTTAGGGCCGTATAAATAGTCGAGATTCATACGCCAGCCAATCCCCCATTCGACCTGAACTGCGTACACCAGGCGAGATTCACTGACTCTAGAAAACCAACTAGTTTGCTTATTAGGGCCTCATAGAAAACAAAATACTGGAAGGGTGGCATGGTGGTTAGATAAGACTGTGGTTATTTTTCTGGTTACAGAGCCACAGTTCTCAGGTTCAATCCCCGGTGCTTCCATATTGTCTTTAAAGCAGTGTGTCAAGTGGCTTACTTTGAAGTGCTTTACATACTCAACTGCCGAGTTACAGTAACTTGTGAGGAAAGCATCCTACAGCTTGATTCTTTGTTCATGACGGAGGAGGGAGCCGCCCCCCGGGAGCAAAACCATATTGAAAGTCTGAGTTATATAACAACCACGCAAAATCAAGCAGCCATATGTTCTACACCGGTCAAAGGTACAACAACAAAGATAGAAGCTAGTTCTCACGTGTCATTTTCAATGATTTATTGAAAATTAATACAAAATGAACGTCAGAACACTCATTTCATTAGCCTTGTCACAAAATAACCCTACTGGGCTAATTATATGACGTGATAAACAGGTTGAAATTTAAATTGAACAAAATAAATGTTTAACAATGGATACATTTATTTAAAAAACATAAATAACAAAAATTAGGTTCTACAATAATATTTCAAAATGATAAGTTTGAAGTTTGTTGCAAAAAATTAAGACTTGGTGAAATTTGATGGTTTGCTGTAGCTACAAGGGCTTAGCAGGCGCCAGGCTACAGGTAGAAGTTTTCTAAAGGAGAAAACAATTAAGTAGTAATTAACAAAAGGTATTGAACAAGATATACATATAAATTTTAGTCAGTTTGCTTGACTGGGTTTTAAGATAATATCCTTTAAACATTTCTGATAATGATAAACAACAGAAAGATCTGTAGATAACAGCGGTCGATGGCTAATAAACAGGTGCCAGCAGAATAGTACTATGGCTGGTCTCTTTCCCTTTCGGTTTTGCCAGAGCATTCAATATTACATACAATTCTAAATGCTATTACACTAAGAGCAACACAAAACAATAGGAGCCAAACAACAGGTAAAGACAAAGGGGTATTATTTGCGCGGACCCCACTATGACTCAAATGGAGTTACACGGGTTGCCCATCGAAGCTAATACTTCACGTGAAGCGTGACTATTTGACCAACTCCAAACATAGATTTCCATTATCCCAACTATGACATGGAAAACAAGAAAGACTGCCTGGTTTTAGCCATCCAAATATTATACAGATGCACATGACGTCCACAGCGTCATGAGACACTTTGGCTCAAAATAAATTAGCGGAACTTGTGGAAGTTAGCAAGTCTATGACTAAGACATTACTACTTTTTATGCCAAAGGCTCATAATGTAAACACTGTATCATAAGGATACAGGGAAAGACAGTAGCTAGGACTGATATACTAAGTCAAAAAATGAGACTAGTCCTTCAGGCTGCAGGACACGATATTCAACCAACTAACCGAAACTCTTCCATCTTGAGGTCAACAAGACTTGAAATGAATTATCTGTCCATTCGACATGATATTAAACTAACAAAAAATCGGCTTCGACAGAACATATAAAAATGTCTAGATATACATAGCCTAGTTTTTTGAACAAAAACTAGACTCTAAGTCATAAGGACTTGACGACGGTTTCCATGATACTTAAGTACTCGAAGTATGTCGTCCTGGCCAGGGTGGCGGTGAATCTGATGGCCTATACTTCATGGTCGTCCTTTTCTTCGTTGTGTGACGGTGTAGAAGTTCCTCCTTAGACGCTGGGTTGTAGTAGAACGGATATTATGTGAACCTGAGAGCAGCCCTAGACCTATATATACTCTAAAATCTGACAAGAACGGAACAAAAAAGAAAGGTTGATAAACTTAGAAATATAAAAAAAAGAGAGAGACGGACGAAAGCGGAGGGAAAGAAAAGGTCGTGGAAAGATATGCTTGCGGGAAAGGGGGAAAACATGGTTCCTTGAACTGCCGCTAGTATTCTCTGACGGGAAATGGGTCAGTGAGTCGTTTAAAAGCTTCACTTCTTTCTTCGTCAGGTGTTGTGAATGAAAGCACGTGTGACTACAGTTAATCCGCCATCATTGAATCTAACACGTGGCGAATAGATCCAAGAACATCTTGAAATGGTGAGTAGGTACCAAAGCATCTTCTTTTCAAACATATCTATTTTAATTATGTTATTTAGGCTCAGCTATTATTTTTATGAAAATTTATGATATAGACGTCCTTTACTATATTTTCTTGTAGGCAGCACGGCAAGTGTATGTAAATTTATCCGATATCATCCAATGTCAAACGGTATGCGTTAAAGTATTTTATTCATAAATATGATAATGTTAGTCCTATTCATTGAAATCTGCTACAGTATTTATCAAAAGGCAATATTTTTGAACAACCACGTGTTTCGTGTATCTGACTGCATCCAGTCAGGGAAAATAAACTCTGAGGTAGATTACTTTTAAACATGTTAATATTACTGCTTTATTTCGTTAATCATCAAAATAATGATATTTAATTGTAACTGTCCAATTTTTCGGATTGACACGCTACAGCCTCAATCATTATTTAAAGCTTTCATTAAAAATGAACGGGAGTCCTACTTTTATTCATTTTTAATGATAATAATTGAAAAATAAAAACAAAATAAACAGTGAGAACATGTGAAAGAAATAGTGAATTCATTTTTCTTTTAATGTAAGGATTTAGTGATTTCATTTTTCTTTGAATGTAAAGATTTATTTAATGTCAACGTTACACTGCGACCATTTCCACCTTGTATTGGATGTAATCATATATAAATGTTTTCCAATTTCGACTCATGTTGACGGCTGGACACGCCAGACAGCTTTTAATTAAATTTGTCTGTTGACGCGCTTACCTAATCTTCTTTTTATTTAATATATTTTCTAACTCGTATGATAACTGCACAAATATTTCACAAACAACAGCAAGTATTTATTTTAAACTGTACCAGTGGTGACTCGTGTATAGGCACTGCGGAACTGCAGCACCCTCTATTTCCACTTGATATTATCGATAAAATTTAATATAATGAATCCTTTTTTCCTTTAATTCTTTCTTTATGTTTGTAGTACAATATATATTCCTTAAGCTTAATGTCAGTACTTAAGTAGCCATCCCCCAGTTTATGAAAAATATAGAAAAAAGTATGGAACTGTGCGCTTCACAGTGCCACCGACATGGTGTTACACTGTTGTGTGCATGCGCACATAAGATGGGGATGGGGAAGAAGGCGGGACTGTCAGGTAGAGAGCACTGTTGCTTTCGCAGTGCCGGTTCTAGTGTGATGGTGGAAGGGAGTTTTTTATTCAGCGTGTGTTGTGCTTAAAAACCGCGTACCATATTCTTGAATGTGATAACGTGTAGAAGAGTGTAGAATTAGATTATTATTCTGCTTCCAGCTATTCTATTTGAGTAATTTTTTTCAGTTATTTTATTTAACAGAAAACCTTAACCATGGTCTTGCATCCCCAAGAAATAAGTTCTATGACTGTAAGTGAACTTCAACAGCTTAAGTTTTCACAGCTATCTCTCAATGAGAAAGTTACAGTTAGGAAAAGAGGTCGTTCAACACCTGATATTCTAATATCTCAACCAGGCAAAAGCAACAACAAGAAATATATTCGTAGCTTTAATTCTGAATGGTACCAACGGAAAAGTTGGCTTTGCGGCTGTCATCCAGAGATCAAGGAGAAAATTATTGATCTTTTTGCGCAAATTAAAACAAGAAGAATGGATTTCATTTTTAAATGAATGGATCAAGCTTGAACCGTAACAATAAGTTAAAGTGAGTAAAAAAGTTTGTTTATTTTGTTAAAGATTTTATCAAGTTCCTGAATAAATAATCTTTTTATACATGTTTTTTTTTCTTTTACACAATTTTAAAACAAAGGCTATTTTTTTTTGGAGTAGCACCCCCATTAATTTTAACTGCGAGCCGCCACTGAACGGCATCATTTCTAAAAATGAAACGGTAGTTGATTATTCTCATCATGGTCATCATGATCAATAATATTTGTGAACAATTCCTTTATTTTTCATTTTCAAGAAAAATGAATCCCTGGAAATGATTAAATGAAAATGACAGTTGAGAACTCGCCTTAGGTCAGGGCGTAAAACTGCTGATTAGAAACAATGACAGAACCAGAAACTTTTTCCAAACTCTTTTAATTTGTTCTAAAAGCCTACGTCAATCACATTTATACACCCTTATGGCAAAAAAAGTATTTCAATAAACAAGATCAAAACGAACTACAAAATTATTTTCCAATGCCTACCCATCCCACTAAACCATCCTGACAAGTAGGCTTACGAGTTGGGGGAGTAGCGACCATCATGAGTCCAAGCTACTTGCTGTCATGATCTGGTACCTTTGGTATTCTCTCTGCCGACATTGGCACCCTTGACTAGCAGCTGCATGATTAGACCTATAAGCCATATATAAAGAGACGTAAACATTCTTTGCTATTCACTATTTTAACAATATTTCTTTACCCTTTTAATATCCGTAACTGGTCCACGAACACCTCATAATTCATATAAAGCATAATTTTATCTTTTATTTAATACGTTAAATTTTTTCGGACTTCTTTCTTTATAAAGAAAGCACAGTTGGAATGAAGATTAATTCTTTTCTTAATCAGTTCAATCAGAATGGATACGAGTTTGACTCACGAGTGCATTATCAATAAATTTACCTATCTACAGATAACCCTCCACAGTTCTCTTTCTCTTCTGAAGATGTGGATAAGTTTTGGCTGGCCCGAAATAAGAGATACTGATATTTGATATGAGTTTGAATGGTTTTATTTCCTTTTGCAGCATAGTACTTTTGTTTCTTTCAAATTTTTTTGATAAAAATCAAATATCACTATTTTCTGTCCTTATTGATATAAAATTGACTCAAATTTTTCACTTACCTCGGTAGTATCAATGTTTTTACTTTTAAGTTATTTAGAATCAAGCTTTATATAAAAATTCTATATGAACTTTATATTTGATGAGGATACATCGCGGAACTGACATACTCAGTTAATAATAATACAGCCTGAGCTTAATGATTATTGAAACTATACATTAAATGGCTGAATCCAATAGTAGCTTATCTTAACCCTAGAATTTATTTAATAAAAGTGTAACCAAAACTAAATTACTTTTTGTGAAACTGTGCATAGAGAAAGATACAGAGATAGATACAATGACGCTC
The DNA here is from genome assembly GCA_902151425.1 of Timema shepardi. Taxonomy (NCBI): domain Eukaryota; kingdom Metazoa; phylum Arthropoda; class Insecta; order Phasmatodea; family Timematidae; genus Timema; species Timema shepardi. Next base: position 24,547 of record CABFVX010006891.1, read on the forward strand.
TTTAAATTAGCATTAACACTTTTATTTATTAGATGTGCTACTTTTTTAAATTCACTAAATATGAAGGACTGTACGAGGGACTAATTATATCTCCATATTTTACAGTTTATATGATAAATGTATTTTACTATGTTGAAGTATTACAAGACCAAACAAAGAATACACTTGATATTTACGGAAGTATGGGGGATACATGAATGAAGGTTGGGGATAGGTGAGTGGGGGCGGGGATGGTAGATTAATGGGTGTTGGAGAGCATGAATGGCTGGGGTATGGGGGTGGAACGGGTGGATGGAAAATGGAATGGAAGGNGGTGTTGGAGAGCATGAATGGCTGGGGTATGGGGGTGGAACGGGTGGATGGAAAATGGAATGGAAGGCTGGATGGAAGATTATTGGACGGGGGTGGGGGGGGGCAGATGGATGGGGGTTGGAATGACATTTTGGTAGGGGTGAATGGGGGGGATGGAAGGATGGATGTGTGTAACTAATTGGGGTGGAAGTGGATTGCAATGGGAGAAGGATGGTTGCTGGGGAATGGATTGGAGGTGGGGTAGGGTTGGATGGTCCATGGGAATGTGGGGAATGAATGGATGTGATGGATGGATGAACGTGGGGGATAAGATAAACGATCCATGAGAAGGAACGTGGGGGAAGGAGTGGGATGGTCGGGTGGTGTTTAAATAGCCACCCTCTTCTTCCTTAAATTTACCTACATACGTAAAAAATAATAATTTAAAGGACAAATTACCACAGGAGTCCTCCATGCCTTGGCGTTGTCGAAGGCGGGACTAGAGGGGAACGAGGCAGGTGAAGATGATCCCGAAGTTTGTTCGGCCGCCACATTTGTTTGAATGTAGTCGAATCTACATCGAGCTAAGTACAACAATCCATTACTGACGGTAAGATCAAATTATACTTTACTGTATCAATCAGGCCGACAATCCGTGATTCTATCCCCGTGTTTCTACATTCAACCTCAGGGACGTGTTCCACTCGGTGTATTCCCTCAGCTTTAAGGTGTAATGGGCGCGTGATTGTCCCAGAACATTACAAGCCACATTAGGCCTGCTCGACCCCCTGCATCGCGCACCTCACCTTAGGCAGTCAGATCTGTAACGGGCGCAATTAAGTTATAGGCTCCATATGTTGAGATTATCATCGAGGGACCAGAGCCGTTGCGCGTGTTCAAAATACTCCAACCGCCTATTTGGTTACCTTTATGTGAACTAATGCTTTCTCAAGCTCTTGTGGGCCTACTTATACTCACAAGAATCTTAACATAGTTTGGTTAGGCTGGGTTTATAGTCATTCATAACGCATAACTAATAGTAAATAGTGTATAGCGTACAGTGTACAATAAAAGGGTTTATAATGACAGGTAGTGCCTGAGTCTTACTTAAATCGGTTGTATTTTAGTGATAGAAAAATACCTAACTTATTTTCACTACTAAATAATGTATTAAAAACACTTCAATAAAGGGTTCATTCGAAAAACGTTAGTTAAATTGTATCTTGAAACTTGAATTTAATCTAATATTAGTTTTGTTTTTACTATCAAGTCAAATTCGACTTTTATTTGATTCCGATTTTATTACGGTCATGAATATTATAGTATCCCTATTTCTCAGTAATAGAGTGAAAAATGTAATATTTCTAGTTTATTTTCAATCATAATATGGACAATCATAGTGCTTGGAGTTAGAATTAAGAAAATTTGTGAATAACAAACAAGTATGGCAACCACAGGGCATTTCAAACATGAAGATGAATAATTATTTTCATCTGCTTATACACTGGTGTTTAATTGGCTACATTATATCCTCGCATTCTCATTGGCTGATACGTCTAAAGCTCAATTAGTATCTATACTACACTCCATGCATAAGGAATAAGAAGTTAAAGTTAAATCAACTTTTCTCGTTGTGTACTATTCACTATGTATAGATTATAAACGCTAAAATTAAAAATTATTTAGTAAAACATCATGTATGCAATGTACTATAGCACTATTCACGGTTAGTTAAGCGTTATGAATGAATATAAACCCAGTCTTAGATCTAATAAGTTGTCACTATGATGGAAAAATACATAAACTGACGTACTATAATATAGTTTGGATAGTATATTAAGTTGTCACCACATTGAATATCCACATATTAATATGACGTATTATAGTATCTGTAATATAGTTTGATTAGGTTTATTAGGCTGCCGCCATACGAGGAATAACATACAAATTAATGTTTTATAGAAGATTTAACAACTTAGAGAATATCAAAAGGTACAACAAGTTTGAATTAAAGTCAGTCGTGTCCATGGGTTGATTCTATTAAGGTTTTAAAGTGTAGGCTAAGGAGTATTTTTCTCACTTTCCCCACGCTCCATTCTACTGAATGCTGCTGCCTTGCTTTAAAACGTCCCGAGAAGAGCAACATCTTAGTTGAAATCACGTAAGCTTTATTTTATTGTATACTTTAGAATTCTAGTTAAGTTTGATCGAAGTTTTAATTTAGTGTTGAATTCTGAAATGTCGATCAGCATTACCTTTCACTCTTTAGATGCATCGTAACGTGACGTAATTTAGCTAATGCAATAAAAACACGAGAATGGTAATGATGTTTTCATTTCTTATCTTCCTAACATACTTTTCATTTCTTCTTGTCATTTTTCTTTCGTTCTATTGTTTGGCTTTTCTACTGTCACAAGGTTCTATGTATAATGCCTTCAGTTCCTCTGCAAACTGGAGTGAAACTAGGATCAAAAAGGCTCTAAGACACAAATCTAGAATAGTTTTCAAGTCGTTTTTGTCTAACTTAAAATTTAGGGGAGCGTGATTAGTATCTTTATTGTCCTGTGTGTATAAGCGTCTAACCATTTCAGTTTAGATGTATAGCCTACATGAGTTTAAAATATTATCATCTCGGCTATATTTCTCCTCTAATGAGGTTTATCGAAAAAATCAAATCTGACAGAATTTGACTTGTTGTTTAGATCATAGTTTCCAAAGCTTGTTTTTTTACGATACGATTTACTGAGAACAATTTTTTACTACTAAACTATTAACTTATTTTCGACAGTGGATTTTTTTAGTGTATATCCCTTAGTTTATTTAAATTGGTTTGACTTTTAATTTACAGATACAATTTAACTTTATTTAATTGAGATAGGTTTAGTTATTTGTATTATTAATTATTTACTTAAAAATACGTAGAAATAATTATGTATGTAGGCCTAGATATATAAAAAAATAAATTTAAACAAATATTATTAATTTAATTTGCAAAAGTAAGCTTAAACATATCAACCATAAAGTTGATAAGTTGGAAGTCAAGCTTTCCTTGAATTAAAAAAAAATGTGTTGATTGCTTATTTGGGTTGCTTTGCTTGAGGTGGAACTCTTGGGAATGAAATAATTTTGAGTAATAACAGTCTTCATAAAGGCTCAAAGAAGACAACGTGCAACTTTATTATTTTTAAAGATATCTCGCAGAAAAGAAAAGTATAATAGTAATAATAATAATAATAATAATAATAATAATAATAGTAGTAGGAAAAGACGGAACAGTATTTATTACCTTTACGGTTTTATCATAGTTTATATTTTATTAGTGTTATTACAATTGTTAAAAAAAAATTGGTCTGTTAAAAATCCTTCGAATATAATATTTAAAAAAATTAGTTTGCACATCTTAGTAGCGTATAGATATAATTTTTTTTATTGTTATCAAAATGTTTTATCTTTATCATAATTTTTATTACTGAGCCGGAACTAGGCCTACATTGTTTTGGCTATTAGTGACTTATACTATATAGTTCTAGGGAAAAGGATGAGGAGACTACATTTTAAGAAAATGTTCAATTATTTACATAATTAGTGGAGACTGAATGAAGGTGTTAAACTTGAATTGTACTGGACTTACTCTGACGTCGAGGTTGGGGTTGGAACCCATTGAGGGCTAACTGGGTTTGTTTATTACGTGGGTTTATCCTCCTCACTTCATGATAAAAAAGGGTAAACTCTTCCATGCACTTTAAGATAAAATTAGTTTATAATATATCTAATGAACTTATAAACATTTAATAGTAATAATGATTTGACTCAAAATAGAATATACACATATATTGTGAAAACATATCTTACTTTGTCAAGGATTGACCTCCGATCTCCCAACTCAGTCAATTAATGGAGCAGCCACCTTGATCGGCTTATGATCTCAGGCGTCACCCTTGCAATTAACTAAACTGCCACTGATGGAGAGATCGGGGTTGGAATCCCGGTAGGGTGAACTGAGGGTGGCTTATCCTAAATATTTTGCACTATCCCTCCACGCAAATGTAGATAAACTTTATCTAAATTCAACATTACCCATCTTTAACACACTATCGTAATTATTACATGTGCTTACTTCCCGAACGGGTAGTAAGACGTGGTGCCGATTAAAAAAATAATCAAGCGCACACCCTACTTCAACAAATTAATTATATTTATATTTCATATTAAAGTACTGCACTTAGTCCATTGTTTAATTTAAACATGAATTTGAATACACCAACGCTATCGTAATTAATTATCTACTTCTTAGAAGAGAAAAAAACCCATACCAAATCCAGGACACAGGTTCTTAAGGCACCTAAGTATCTCAAATTGTGATTCCGTTTTAAAGTGACGCTACAAATCGTTAAGACACTTTCCCTGTTCCATAAAGCCTCCCTCATTTATTCATTTCAATGTGATCATCGGTAGGCACTATAAGACATTATTTACTACCATTTACTACCCTCTAGGTTCACGTGTCTAACGAGGCTTTTATCTTGTGGTACTAATCGGAACTACAATGCGTCAAAAATAAAACAAAAAGAAAATGATCATATATAAATGTTGTAGTTAGTTATTTAAAACTTTACAAGAAGAACCTTTAGATTAGACTAAAAAACTACAGTGTGTGAGCCCACAAGTGAGCTATAACAACCGAGCGGCCGCCACCGTTAGCGATGATAGTACCAAACTTTGCGGATAGAGGGTGTAATGTGGTCAACACGATGTCTCCGGCTATTAATATAAGTTTTCTAAACCGGAGCTGCTATTTTTATTAGAGTATCTCCTCATTTATCCTCACGAGGCTCTGGATCTGTAGCCATATGAAAAATCTTGTTTTCAGGCATAAATAGATCAAAAATAATATACATTATACTAATTTTATGCATATTTAAAACACAGGGCCAATTTTTATTCTACTTAGTTTGAGAGCTCTAGTCTATAAAATTACGTGATTTGTTATTTAATATAATAAACGTTTAACTCTATAGATTTGCCAGTTATATTTAGTTTTTAAATTGTCGATCCTTTTAGATTTTTAAAATCATAATCAATCTATATCTGTCCATGTTGTTTGCAACCTAGGATATGTCATATACAAAAGAAACGATAGTAGCGTGATCTACCATGACATTTTTTCTTCGGTGAAGTAGGTACAACATTTTCTCTATTATTAATAAATATCTGTTTGTTGTTCGTGTTTCCAGATCATCATTTTTATATTTATTTAACCAATCACCATGGAAAACCGTGGTAGTGCATCTATCATGGATGATAAAAATTGCTTATTCAGAGCTGTTTAATTTAATTTTTCAAGAGGTAAGTTAGAAACATTGAACATAACAGAATCATAGGAGACTCGTTACCTCCCTAGTAGGAGCCTATATCAGTCAGATACACTCACACAGGACAAACTGATGGTTTGTCAGTTTAAAACACAGCGGAAAAAATTACTTTGAATAAGATAATTTCCTAGAGCCTGCACCTGTGTCAGCGTGGTCTAAAATGGTAGAGATACAGTACACCAAGTTACTGTTGGAGGTACATTTGGGATTATAATCTTGTCTAGGTACAGTGGGGCTTGTTCTCTACGTGTAATTTATTAATTAAATTATTTCTACACAAAATTGTTGTGACACTTGCTCTAAAACTAACCTTCTCATTATTTATATTTAGATATCGTATAGTTTAATAGCCTTGATGTTGAAAGAGAGTAAAGGCTGATTCACACAAAACGTTAAGCTACGCTTTGCTATGCCCCGCTATGTTTTTTCTGATTGCTGTCCGGGCAATTTTTCCATCTCCCATCTTGAGCCATCTTACGTTGCGCATGTGAATAACGTAACTTGGGCTCCGTGTTGAACAGACGCATTGCTGGTTTGGTGAGAATAACTAAACAAAGGTTGACGTTTTGTTTTCAGTTTGTTTCATGTGTATCTAAGTAATATTCTATTTAGGTTTTATATTTAATAAATGACTTTATATTACAATAGAAGCGTTAATTGAACACGTCAAACCTCCACCTCCTAAATTTTCTTCATCTTTTAAAACAGCTGCTAACAGCAGCATCTTTTCTTCCTCAGTACTATCATCTGATCTCAAACAAGACATTTTGGAGAACGCCATCATAACTAAAGTTCACTGGAGCAGACCAGAAACAAACAACACTGAATTCGGGAGTGAAAAGAGGGACCATGGCTTAGCTTAGCTTAGCAATGAGCGTGAAACTAAATTGACAAAGTGTTAGCAGAGGACAGCACATCATAGCATAGCTTAGCAATGATTGTGAAACCAAATTGACAAAGTGTTAGCAGAGGACAGCACATCACAGCATAGCTTAGCAATGATTGTGAAACCAAATTGACAAAGTGTTAGCAGAGGACAGCACATCACAGCATAGCTTAGCAATGAGTGTGAAACTAAATTGACAAAGTCCTAGCAGAGGACAGCACATCATAGCATAGCTTAGCATTCTGTGTGTATCGGCCTTTTAACTTAGCACATGTTAGTTTTTCCACCCTTCATTCCTTGAGAATAGTGCTGTATTGGTGCCTACTTGGTGATTTTGAGGCTATTTCGTGAAGCGGGCTGTATTTTAATTTGACGCAGACCCACTTCGGTGGACGCATGGTGTAGGGCGCTACTCTCGGCACAGACTTGATTGCCGATGATGGGGAGATCATGGTTCGTTCCCGGCCGGGTGTACTGAGGGCGGTTTTCTTAAATGGTTTTCCACTCTCCCTCCACGCGAATATGGGTACACTTCCTATAAATTCAACCTTCCTAATTTTTAACACACTAGCTTAATAAGAACATAAGTGTATAACCCAAACGTGTCATAATACGTGATGCTAAAGTACACACATGAAAAACACTTTCTTGACTTGTTGCTACGTCACAGGTAAGAGCACCCATTCGAGATTCGAGACCAAGCCTCCCCGTCATCATAGCAGCGGACCAGGTAAGCTTGACGTTTATTCCGCGTGCTCACTGATACAGTTGACACTTATGTTATTATAAAGCTGATCAATTCATTGTTAACACATACATTTGTAGTAAATGAATTTTACAAATACATATGTTGCTATATATACATTTATAAATCCATGTGGTGGGTCAAGTGAAGTACGGCTTATTAATATAAACTATATTATTATTAGTCTTTATGTTAATAGATTTCAAAACAATAAGTGAAAAAATACGTCAGTGTCCCCGGCTGGGATTTAAGCCCGTGCCTCTCAATCTGTTTAAGTTTCAACCAACGCAGCTTGTGCCCTGAAGGATCAAGGGTGAATGTTAACTGCGCTATCCTTGTCGGAACGATTCATTTCTCTCTCTTTTCCCGTCCCAATTTTCCACCGGCGTTTTCTGCCTCACAGAAGATAATAATTTTTAGCTTATCTATTATGTTAAAAGGACTCAAGTACCCCCCATTTTTTTTATCCCACATCATTTTTTGAGTGGATGAGTAACATAGGTCTTAAATTTGGAAATACTTTCTCCAAAGTGAGTTCTTGAGAGCCAAAGCATATATATATTGCGCTGTCTTATGGGGAAAGGTATTTTTTTGTAGGAGGTCATTTTATCATACTAACTCATTTGGAACTCAATTTGGCCCATGACCTATTCATAACGTGCACGATTCCCCTTAAGTGTAGGCCTACTTACGTCTTCCTGTCGCCTTACGCTAAGTAGTATAAGGGCTTCATACGCTTTAAAAACACTCAATACTATATTTTTACTTGAGTTTACAACTTTTTGAACTTAACGTATAGTAATTGTAAATGTAGTAAGATACAATTTTTACATTTGTTCTAAGTCAAATGTTGACTTAATATGAACTCTGCATAGTGTAAAAATAAATTGCAGGTTTTTTGCTGTCCAAATCAGTAATAGGTGACATTGCATTTGTATTGAATCAAATTGGTCTATTACAAGATGTGATGTTAGCCATCTTTAGTCATCGTTTTTTTGACAATAATGTGTGAAGATTATTTATATTTGTCAATCGAATTACAATTAAAACATCAAATTATTTAGTACGCTTCTAGACAGGATATACCGGACCTAGTAAATAAATTTCACCAAGCAGTTATTTATTGAATTACAAACTCGCCATTTTAAGATATCGTAGTTTTTTTGGTTAATTTATAATTGTTTGGTCTTCTACATTTGTAAAGATATAGATAGGTCAAGTGTAAACATCAATTTAGTCTAAGTAGAAGTAGAAAATTAAATTAAGTCTTTAAATTTTATAAATATTTGAAATCACCGTTAGACAAACCCTTACCGATGGTCACGTGGTACAAGGAACTAATATCACAATCGACTGGATTGCATGTGGGTAGAAGGTTCGAATATTGATCTGGTGCACTTCGGTGNCTCTTTGCCCACGTTTGCGAATACACTTCCTTGTAAATAGCCTCCCCCACATTTACTATTTGGATTAACCATTTAATAACCTTGTTTTGGAATGCAATAGTTAAGTTATGGTTGTAGGGGAGGGTAGAACATTTTTTTTTGTAGTTTGTATAGAATAACATTTTTCTGGCCAAAATAAATAAAATATTGCTCTAGTAGAAACATAAATTTTAATTTTCTTCATAATGTGATATCAACAGTTGTTGAATATCTGTAATGAGTATAGCAGCGTTAGATGAGAAACTGTTTAAATGAAGAGAAAACATAGTCATTACATTCCAGGACACCTTTTATAGATATTCACCAACTGTTAATATCACCATGTGAAGAAACTTAAACTAAACGTTGTTACTTGAGCAATATTTGATTTATTTTGGGAAAATAAGTATTTTGCTATAGAAACTGCAAAATAACTGGACTTTTCTCGCGTCCCTTTCCACATCACCTTAATAAAAGATCAAACAAAAAGTTCTCCAATATTGCCACTCTTGAGTGTATAAGTAGAATCTTCTCCAGTTGACAGTCGTCGCACGTGGTCATGGAGATGTGCTGTTCTTGAATAAAAGTCGTGCAATGGTGGTCCCCAAAACATATATCAGTAGCTCTACCAGTCGTCCCCTCCAACCCCCCCCCCTCTCCCCACACACCCAGCCTCCTTGCAATTGACAAGAAGATTATATACAGAGCTAAGGGAAAGAACTTATTACACATTCTTTGATAAAAAAAAGGGGAGCCATGATGTCATCTATCAGGAAATGGAGCGGGGGCGGGGGAGGACTGTTTCAGAAAGATTGGTCAGGATACGTAGTGTAGCAGTATGTTCATCTATTTTATACGGGCATTGTTTCATGAATATCGGATGTGCTGTGATTACGGGGAGAAGTAGATCATTTCTGTCGGACAGAAGGAATTATTTAAATATCCACGGGGCTTTTATCATGAAAATAAAATAATGTTGTAAATTTTGATAACAGATGCACGTGCTCTGTGCGGTTTATGTAGACTCATTTGGCTGGGATTTTTTTTTCCTTCTTTCTAGCTGTTTCACATGAACACAAGTTCTCCAGTCCAATTTTCAAACGAAAGGCCGTAGCTGACGTCTAGAAAAGTTACGTATTTGATATTCTTTCACGGTCATGTTATCTGAAGCTCTCGTTTTAAACAGATATTGTCAATACCTATGAATAACACTAATAATAGCAACAAAATGTTATCAATGTTGAAAGAAAACAAATTGGTTTGTATTTAATAAACGTTTCTTTCTGTTGAAATTGAATTGTAACTCGTTCATTTAATCTGATTACTTCATAATAAAATACCATTTATGTAATTATTTAGTTCACTAAAATTTATTTAAAGTTTGTTTAAAAAATTGGTTTGGAAATTCGTACGCTAAAAAAATAGAAATTTTTATAGCTACAATATTTAAAATTTCATATATTAAAACAGGCTATTTAGCAAAATTTATCTGGACATAATAAGCATCCGCTAATTGTTTAGAGTCAATATCCACTCAAAACTATTCAACTTGTTGAAATGTTAATTCTATTTCACTATTTTTTTTAACACATTGAGTTAAGAATTAGGTTTTAATGATAAAATGAATTTTTTTTGGTACCGCGTCTTATTATATATATTTTAAAACCTTAGCTCACTATTTCTCGACAAGAAAATTTACCTCATCTGACTCTTGAAGAACCTTTTAGGTAATATAGTAAATGACTATAAAATGACTTACATTAACAAAACTTCACTATATTTAGTTTATAAATGTCGAATACAACTCCATGGTTAAGTTAGAAACGCGTCTTCCTATTGAGCTTAAGGTGACAGGTTTAATTCCTGATATGATCTTTTGCAGTGAAGAATTGAAGGCTGTGTATTACCTATAGTTAAGTTTGTTTGTAATTCATGTTATGATATAACTGGTCGGCTCATAAAGTGTACGTGAACTAACACAGCTAGATTAATAACATTTGTCAAAAAATAGTGTTGAAAATACATCCCAAGGCGTATAAATGAACCAAGTTACATTTGAACTCTCACAAAAGGTTCTTAAACTTGTGGATTGGCTATAGAAATACCTCAACCCTAGTCGAGAACGTTAAGGCATTGTATTTTAAAGGATGAGAAACCACCTTTGAAATATTTTAGTTTGAGTCCCGATGCGGTTTAAGTTTAGTTTTTATGTGGTGCGAAATTAGGCAAGGTTTGTATGCGTGTTTCGGAATTCACTTGTTAGTTCGGTACTCACGCATTAATATAGACTAATTTTGGTTGGAAGAGTATTCTGAAAGGCCTCTTTTCTAAAAGAATTGTATTATAGTAGTACCAAGAAAGGAAAGGGTGAAGAACAAAAAAGGTCGAATAGGGGAAATAATTCGTGTAGTCACAAATTTTTGTACATTGGTAGGGAGGAGTACCATAAACAACATACTAAAAATCCTGACCGGTGGGGGGTGAGCGAGGGGGTAGGGGAGCGTTTAAAGGTCATTCTTCCACGTTATTCTCGTATAACTCGAAAACCGTGACCTCTAACGAAAAGGTGTTCAT